>SZWC01015608.1:0-27216 GCA_023375785.1 Penium margaritaceum | reverse complement strand
CTTGATGTAGTCATGTTCAATGGTACATGTTGCTCAGTTGCGTTTGACAGCTATTTCAAGGTATAAATGAGAAGAGACTGTCCCTCATCTTGTGCCTATTTTTGAGATCTATCTTTTGCTTGTTCAATAGCTTGGATGACAACAAATAGATTATGAGGTCATCCACGTATAGTGCAATCATCATCAAACATTGCTCATCCTCATGTACATAGACACCAAGGTCCTTTTGGTAGTGCCTCCAGATGAGCCCGGCCATGAAGGCGTCCATCTCCTTCTGCACTTTGCAAACCATGCCCTTAGGAGCTTTTATCCCCTCATACACTTCCATTACCACTTGTTTGTCAAAGCTTCCCATAGAGATAAGCTGTCTTAACATTCATCAGGTGAACCTACAGATATTTTACAGCACTAATACCCAACATGGATGTGATGGAGACAATGGTAACAACAGGCACGAAGGTCTCCTTGTACTATGAGCCTCCACACTGGGAAAACCCCTTGGCATAAACTCTTGCCCTGTACTTGACAATAACACCATCCTCCTTGAACGTCTTATGGAATACCCACTTTGATGCCATCACGTCGGCATTTGAAGGTATGTCCACCAAAACCCATATTCCGTTCTCTTCAATGGATGCCGGTTCGCTATCCACTGCCTCTTTCCACTTGGCCATATCTGGCATGTCCATAGCCTCCACTACTGTCACAAAATCTCCTTGAGCCAAGTATGACCAACGGATTTTGGTCCATTCCGCATCATACTTGTCAACCGGCCTGAGGTAACGGACTAGAAAACAAGGGCGACACAATGGCACTTGCCGTCCGCTCCTATTATTACAACTAGGAGGAGGTATCACCTTTAGAATCATAGTTCCACACTGAGCAATTCATAGGAATACCTTCCTTGCACTGTGTCCTTAGCACCTCGTCACTTTCGCGCAAGGAGATAACTCATTGGGCTTATACCAACCATTTCTTTTTCAGTGTCTGCCTCTACTTGACAACTATGTGAGGAGACCCAAAGGTAGGAAGTATAATCAATGACAGGCGATTGATAGGTTCTTATAGTCATAGAGTCAATCTCTAGCCTATGCACGCACTGGCTCCTTGGATGAGCCACTTAAGGATGAATCTGGATTGCATCATCCCCCTTGCCTACATGGCGCTGCTTGTGACCGCCAAGTTGCACCAGCCACTACGTAGGACCTTAGAATGTTCTAAGATGTCTCTTAGAACCTTCCTGTCTCCCTTTTTGTCACAAAGAAAATAAGTTACTTGGCGAGGATTTGAACCAGTGACTTCTTACTCCATACATGAACTCTACAAACGTCTAAGCCACAAGGAGTTGTCCAACAAAGTGTTTGCTGGCTATGCTATATAGTTTAGACCAAGGGGACTTGCTCCCAAGGAGCAGTGTATGCCTTTTTTATGTGGACCCGACTTAGGGAACTTATTCCCATGGAGTAGTGCATGCCTAGTCCGTCTTGTGCCTGTCCAAATGTCAGCTATGGACAAGGAGCATAACATGTCAACAATACTTAGGCAGAGGTATCTTCTGGCAGAACCTGTTTTGGAGTGTTACTAGTGGTACTTCAAGGTTTAGTTACTTTTGTTACTCTTGTCCTGCAGATGATCCACTTTTTTAGGAAGAGCCAATGGCCTTAATATTCAACTCAAAGGCCTTGGACCATCGAGACTTTGTGTCAGACTCTCTTGCTGTGTCTGCTTGCACAACCACTCTTCTTGTCGTACCACCATCCTGCTTTACTAGCACCATCTGCTAGTTATCTCGTACCCGATCACATCATTCGAGCAACACATCCCACTCTCCTGATTTGGGAGCATGGATGCGATCCATGCACCCAAACTCTTCTTTGCCAAGTGTCCTCTGATCAAACTCGACGATGTGGCTCCTGATGAGCTTTCTAACTGCATGGTCCCACAGCTTGTACACCTTGTGTGTAATGTTGTATCCGTCCATTACACACTTGTAAGCGCGTGAAACTAACTTGCCCATTCTTTCTACTGCCTGGATGACTGTCCATCTAGTGCAGCCAATAACCCTCAAGTGAGAAGTGTCTGAGTTCTTCCATGACCAAGCGTTTTGCAGTGTCCTATGTTATTTCTCTGACTGCCTCTTGCCACGTCTTCTAAGCGTGGCTGCCAGAGTGAGATTCACTAGGTAGCAACCAGTTTTTGCAACACTAGCCTAAAAGCGAGGTGGGAGTTTGGCGTTGAAGAGCATGCTTTGTGTCTTGCCAAGGATATTCTGGTTTATCCGCTCCGCAATGCCATTGCTCTAGGGAGTGTAAGACTTGGTAGTCTTGCACTGATACCACATTGTTGCTCCCACCATTTTGAAATTCTCACATTGTTTAAAGGATTGAAAAATGACGGCATTAATTACCGGACCACCACGCCTTATACCTCCAGAGCAATGGCGTTGCCGAGTGGATGAACTAGAGTATCCTCGGTATGACACAAAACATACATTTTGCCGCCAAACTGCCTCCTTAATTTTGGACTAAAGCTGTAAGAACTGCTGACTACCTTGTGAATCTCACTCTGGTAGCGACACTTGGAATACGTGGCAAGATGTAGGAAGAGAAGTAACTGAGGATGCCATAAGAGGCTTGGCTATGTTAGAATCCAGGTGCCTTATACTTGATGATTTTTTGCTGCATTTTCTAGGCAAAGATCCAAGAAGGCGAAAAAAAGTGGCAAGCTGGATGCACGTCCTCGTAAGTGTGTAATTGTTCAGTACAAAATATTACACCAGGCATACAGGCTGTAGGACCATGCACCTAGAAAGCTCATCAGGAGTCCTGACATCAAGTTTGATGAGAAGATGCTTGCGAAGAAAGAGCAAGTAGATCATATCAATACTCCCAAACCAGAAGAGTGGATTGTGTTACTTGAGTCAGGTCATAAGGCACCTGATAATTGGCAGATTGTACTTGTAAAGCTAGATGGTGGTGCATGACGCAGAGTTGTTGTGAAGGCCCGCAGAATAACGGACTCTGAGACTGAGTTTGAGTGGGTCAAGGCTAGTGTGTTGAAATCTTTGGCCAGTTGCTTTTCCTCAAACCACGCATCATCCGCAGTGTAAGAGCAATAAAAGCAACTAAAACATAAAGCACCAACGGGATCACTCTGGTGTGGTACGCGGCGAAAGAAACATATGCCTAAGCACGATATCGAGAGTGCTAAATGGACCAGACTCAGTTGGTCATGGTTGGCTTGGTCTGTAATGTAGGCTATGAACGTGGCAGATATGGCCAAGTGGAAGTAGGCAATTGATAGCCAACACGAATCTATTCAAGAAAACAGAACATGGGTTATGGTGGACAGGTCCCCAAACGCCCACATAGTGGGATCAAGGTGGGTACTCCGGAATGATTGCAAGCAAGACGGTACTATTGAAAAGTACAAGGAGACTTTCGTGCCTGCCGTCACCTTTGCATCCATCAGATGCATGTTGGGCATCGCTGTTGCAAATGATCTTGAGATCTACCTGATGGTCAAGACAGCTTTCCTCTATGAGAAGCTTGACAAAGAGGTGCAGATAGAAGTGCCTGAGGAAATGAAAGCTCTGGATGGCAAGGCTTTTTAAGTGTTGAAACTACTCCACAAGCTTAAACAGGCTTCAAGGATGTGGTACATGGAGATGGATGACTTTGTAGTTGGGCTCACCTTTACGAACTACCAGAATGACCCTAGTGTCTACGTGCAGGTCAATGAGCAAGACTTAATGCCAGTTTTATTGTACAAGGATGAGCTAATCATTCGCTTGTTGTCAGTGAAGTTATTGAACAAGATGAAGAGAGATCTCAGCAAGAGGTTCAAAATGGACATGGCTCCTCTTGATTTCCATCTTGGGATAGACATCCACTGCATTCAAGCAGCAGCTATCATCAAACTAAAGCAGACCAATTACATCACTGAGATCCTCAAATGCTACATCATGGAGGACTAGAAGCCCTCACTTTCCGTATGACAACAGACATCAAACTCTCCTCCTTCATGAGCCCTAGTACGGAAGCGGAAGGATGTCACATGAAGAATAAACCGTAAAAGTCCGCTGTTGGCACCCTCATGTATTCCAAGGTAGGAACACACCCTGACATTTGCTATATTGTTTGATAACTAAGCATGTTTTTGACCAATCCAGGGCCACATCACTTGCAAGTAGTAAAGCGTATCATGCCCTATCTACAAAAGATGTGACACATTGTTTCATTGTTTGGAGGCCAAAAGGTATGTGGTGCACTATAGCTTGCGTGCTATACAGATGCCGTCTCGAGAGGAATGATTGATGACCGAAGGTCCATCTCAATATTTTTGTGCCTCCTAAATGGTGGTGTAGTCCTTTCAACAAGAAAAAAGAAAACTCTACCTCCCTCTCCAACCCTCAGGCAGATAACATAGCCCTGTCAAAAGCATTCAAGGAGAGAAAATGGCTATGCAACTTGCTTGTTAAGATAAAAGTTCCATCAATGAAAGTAATGGAGGTTTGGATGCTGAACAAGAGTGACATAAAAATGACAGGGGGTGATGTCATCTACAGGCGGTCCAAGGACATTGACATCATATACCACTACTCACGTGACCAGGTCGCAAAGGAGATTATGGACCATGAATACTTGGAGACCAAGAAGAAGATGGTTGAGGATTGCATTACCAAGGCACTTGATAGCAAATGGCAATCTGCATGTACCCAATGTATTAGAATGGTCAATGCAGCCAACAAAGACTGTGGCCAGCTGCATAGAGAAGATATCTCACACCAAATGGACAGAGGTTCAAGGTGTTGACCTGATCAGCCCCTTTTCCATAGATGACATTTGGACAGGCACAAGACGGACTAGGCATGCACTTCTCCCTTGGAGTAAGTCCCCTACGTCTGGTCCGGATAGACAAGGCATGCAGTGCTCCTTTGGAGCATGTCCCATCGGTCTAAACCAGATAGTATAGTCAGCAAAGACTACCTAGGACAACTCCTTGTGGCTTAGACATTCCAGAGTGAGTCTCTGGAGCGAGAGGTCACTGGGTCAAATCCCTGCATAGTGACTAGTTTCTTTGTGATAAAAAGGGGGACAGGAAGGTTGTAAAAGACATCTTAGAACATTCCAATGTCTCTCCTTGTAGCCGGTGCCACTTGGCAGTCACCGGGAGCGCCATGTTGGCAGGAGGGATGATGTAATCCAGATTTCCCCCAAAGTGGCTCATCAAAGGAGCCACTACGCGCCTAGGCTAGAGGCTGGCTGTATGACTATAAGAACCTATCTGTTGCTTGTCATTGATCACAGTTCTTACCTTTGAGACTACTCATACAGTTGTCCACAAAAAGCAGGCACTAAAGAAGCATTGGTTGGACGAAGCCTGAGGAGTTAGCTCCTCGTGTGAAAGTGACCAGGTTCTAAGGATACAATGGAAGGAAATGATTCCTATGAACTGCTCAGTGTGGAACTGTGATTTTGAGGGCGATATCTCCGCTAAGTTGTAATACTAGGAGTGGACAGCAAGTTTCATTGTATCGGCCTTGTTTTCTAGTTCGTTGTCTCAGACTGGCTGACGAGGAATTATGGACCCACACTGTCTTGTTGTAAGGTACGTTTTTGCATGCTTTCTTTCACTCTCTGTCCTAGAGCGCACATCAAATCCATCAGCTCCGTGTGTTCCATTTCCTCCGTCAAATCCAATAACGGGCACGCGCACTCAACAAACAAGAGCCAAGGATAAGCTTTACCCTTGGAGGTACGACCCTTAGGCCCTAACCAGGCTAAGATCTTCCCTTGGAGGCATGATCCTGGGTTTGCTAGAGTGCGTTCGTCTCTATTTGCAAGTGGTCAACGGCTAAGGGCTAACCAATGGATCTGCACATTCTAAACCGGTAGCAGACAACAGCCTACATCGGCCTGAACAAAGCGATGAAGTAGAGAAGCACAAGCAGTAGTATGAAGACACTCGCAACGCTCACTCTTCAGCATGTCAACCGTGGCATGTCAAAGTTCACACGGATAGGTTTTCAGTTTTTGACATGGCGATTTGAGATTGTGATCAGGGTGCGAAGCTACTTGAAGATGTTCCTTGGAGAAAGGGTTGAACTCTAAAAACAGATGCCAGGTATGAAGCATGGTGTGTCAAAAATGACATGGCACTTGCAATTATTGTGACATTACTGCATGAGTGATAGCATGTCCACATCCAAGGTATCACATATGCATTAAATGCTTATGAGAAGCTTGCACGTGTACACCAATCATTGGCTCTTACAAATCACATCTTCTTCCTTCAAAAGATGATTTTGATGAGGATGAGCAAGGGAGAGTTGATTCAAGACTTCCTATTGTAGTTTGAAGGACTACTACACCAAGTGGGTCAAATGAACTGGGAAATTGACACCAACATGCAGGCCATGATCCTCCTTATGGCGCAACCACAAAGTTGGGGTCCTCTGATCATCGTCTTTGGTGGTTGGGAGGAGGATTTAACGCATGAGGCAATGTCCAAAAACTCGCGCAACAAAGCCATGCATCGCAGTGATAGTAAGGCTAACATTTCAGCCTATGGTGCACAGTACAGTGGTTATGGCAACAGCTCCTCTTCTGGTCAGAGTGGTAGCGGAAGCCGTGGCGATGGAGGAAGAGGCAAAGGGGGCAGTGGAAATGGTACAAAGCATTCGGGGAATGCCATAACTGTGGCAAGCTTGGGCATTGGGTACGGGAGTGCTGGGCTCCCAAAAGGGAAGACGGAGATCATGGTGGTCAGAGCATTCTACAGGCTGAAACAGGCCCCAAGGATATGGTACAAGGACATGGATGACTTCATGGCCGGGCTCACCTTCACGCACTGCCACAATGACCCTAGTGTCTACGTATGGGAGGATGAGCAAGGCTTGATGCTGGTTGCACTCTACGTAGATGACTGGATCATATGCTCATCATCAGTCGAGCTATTGAACAACCGCAAGACAAATCCCAGCAACAGGTTCAAGATGAAGGACATGGGTCCTCTCGAGTTCTACCTCGGGAGAGCCGTCCGTTGCAATCGAGTGGCAGGTACTATCGAGCTGAACCAGACCAAGTAGATCATGGAGGCCCTCAAGCGCTAGAACATGGAGATGACAAGCCCATTAGCACATTCATGACAACAGACATCAAGCTCTTCTCCTCAAAGAGCCCCAGCACTAAAGAAAAATGGCGATAAATGGAGAAAATTCGCTACCAGTCTCCTGTTGGCAGCCTTATGTATGCCATGGTAGGAGCACGCACTGATCTTTGCTATGCTGTGGGACAAGTATGCAGGTTTGTGGCTAATTGAGGGCCACAACACTAGCAAACAGTCAAGCGCATCATGCGCTATCTACGGAGGACACGACACATGGAACTATAGTTTGGAGGCCGAGAGCGATCTGACCCACTAAACTAGTATGCTACACAGACGCCGACTGGGGAGGAAGAATCAATGAGAGGAAGTCCACCTCGGGCTTCTTCTACCTCTTGAACGGTGGTGTAGTCTGTTGGGCAAGCAGAAAGCTAGATTGTGTCTCCCTCTCCACCGCTCACACACAGTACATCACTCTGTGAAAAGCATGGAAGGAGACACTCTAGCTACGCAGTTTGCTTGCTAAGATGAAAGTGCCACAGACAAAAGCAACGGAGGTCCACATCAACAAGAAGAGTGCCACAAAAATGGCATAGGATGACGTCATCTCTCGGCGGACCAAGCACATTGACATCACGTACCAATGCTCATGCAACCTGGTCACAAAGGAGATTGTGGACCTGGAATACGCGGACACTAAGAAGATGCTTGCCGATTGCATGAAAAAGGCTCTTGACAAATTGCAATTTGGGTAGTTGCAGAGTGCAATTCACTGTTAAGCGCATTTGTCGTGCAATCTGCAAGCATCTTCTTGGTCTCAACGTATTCCACGTCCACATTCTCCTTTACGACTAGGTCACGCAAGTAGTGGTACGTGATGTTGATGTGCTTGGTCCGCTAAGAGATGATGTCATCCTATGCCATTTTCATGGCACTCTTGTTGTTGATGCCAACCTCCGTTGCTTCTGTCTGTGGCATTTTTATCTCAGAAAGCAAACCGCGTAGCCATTGTGTCTCATTTCATGCTTCTGATAGAACGGTTTACTCTACCTCAGTGGTAGAGAGGGAGACATTGTCTTACTTTCTGCTTTTCGAAGAGACTTCACCACCATTGAAGAGGCCCACGAAGCCCGAGGTGAACTTTCTCCCAAGCCAGCGTCTATGTAGCACACTAGTCGTAGCGGGTAAGATTCTTATTGGCCTCCAAACTAGAGTCCCATGTGTCCTGACTTTTGTAGATAGCGCATGATGCGCTTGACTATTTGCCAGTATTGTGGCCCTGGATTGGCCACAAACCTGCTCACTTGTCCCACTGTAAAGCAGATACAAAAGTCGTGTTCCTATAATGGCATACATAAGGCTGCTAGTAGCAGACTGGTAGGGAATTTTCTCCATCTCACGCTGTTCTACTTCCATGCTAAGGCTCATGGAGGAGGAGATCTTGATGTGTATTGTCATGAGTGTGCCGATGGGCTTGCAGTCCTCCATGTTGTAGCGCTTAAGGACCTCCATGATGTACTCAGTCTGGAACCTATTGGTGAGATCTTTCTTCAGCTTGTTCAACAACTCAACTGATGACAAGTATATGATCAGGTCATCCATGTACAGTACAACCAACGTCAAGCCTTGCTCATCCTCCCACATGTAGACACTAGGATCATTCTGGCAGTGCGTGAAGGTGAGCATGGCCATGAAGCTGTCCAACTCCTTGTACCACTTCCTTAGGGCCTGTTTTAGCTTGTAGAGTGCTTTGACCTGTTTGCAAACCTTGCCCTCAGGAGCTTTCACCCTCTCGGGCACTTCCATAAGCACTTCTTTGTTTATCTCCCCGTAGAGGAAAGCTGTCTTGACATCCATCACGAGGACCTCTGGATATATTGTAGTAGCGATACCCAACATGGATGTGATAGAGGGAAAGGTGAAAAAAGGCTTGAAGGTCTCCTTGTATGCTGAGCCTACACACCAGAAAACCTTTTTGCCGCAACTATTCCCTTGTACTTGTCAACAGTACCATCGTGCTGAAATGTTTTCTGGAGTACCCACTCTAACCCCATCACGTGTGCATTTGGGAGCCTGTCCACCAGAACCCATGTTTTGTTTTCTTTAATGGATGCGAGTTTGCTATCTACTGCTCCTTCAACTTGGTCATATTTGGCATGTTCATAGCCTCCGCTATGGTCACATGCTCTTCTTGAGCCAAGCATGACCAGTTGAGTCCGGTGCATTCCGCAATCTGTACATCGTACTTGGGCGCAGGTTTCTTCTGGTGCGTACTACGGTGGAGTGTTGCTGGTAGTGCTTCAAGGCTTAGTTGCTTCTGTTGCTCCTGGCCTCTGAGTGAGTTGATGTTTGAGGAAGTTCCACCGGCCTTAGAGTTCAACTTAAAGGCATCAGACGACTCAGACTCCATGTCAAAGTCCGTCGTTATATCCACCTGCACAACCACTCTCCCTGCATAACCATCATTCAGTTGAACCATCTGCCAGTTTTCAGGTGCTTTATTACCTGACTCAAGAAACACAACACTTACTTATGATTCAGGAGCATGGACAGGATCCAGCAACTCTCCCTTGCCAAGCATCCTTTAATCAAACTCGACATCTTGGCTCTTGATGAACTTTCCAGCCGCTTGGTCTCACAACGTATATGCCTTGTGTGTAGTGTTGTATCGAGCCATTTTACACTTGCGAGCGCGTACATCCAGCTTGCCACTTCCTTCTCCTACCTTGACCTTTGCCAAGGTAGTACATCCAAAGACCCTCAAGTGTGAGGCATCTGGCGTTTTCCTTGACCAAGCCTCCGGTGGCGTCCTGAGCTCTCCCTTGCTGCTTCTTACCACGCCTTCCAAGCGCGGCAGCCAAAGTGAGATTTACAAGGTAGCAAGCAGTTCTTGCAGCTTTAGCCCATAAGTGAGGTTGGAGTTTGGCGTCAAAGAGCATGCTTTGTGTCATGCCAAGGATAGCGTGGTTGATTCGCTTGGTAACGCCATTGGTCTGGGGAGTGTAAGGTGTAATGGTCTGGTTGTTGATGCCGTTTTGGCTCAACCAGCCTTTACACGCCTCGTACTCACCATTGTTGTCAGTGCACAATGTCTTGACCCTCTTGCTTGTCTACTGCTGTACCATGGCAACAAATGCTTGCAGCTTCTCCCCGATCTCTCCCCTTGTCTTTGGGAAGCAGATCCATATCTTGCAACTATGGTCATCGATGAAGGTCAAGAAATACTTGCTGTCGCCGGTTGAAGGAGTGGAGCATGGTGTGCACACATCAGAGTGAATTAGGTCCAACATTGCTGCCACACATTGCCCATTACGCTCAAAGGGCTTTCTCTTTTCCATGCCTTAGAGGCATGGCTCACATAGCTTCTTGCACTTTCCTTGGTCCTTGGCCTTGCATCCCTTCATCCCTGTAACCACTTCATGCTACGTAACTTGCATTGTGTTGTCAGCCATATGGCCATGCAGCATGTGCCACAGCGCAACATCTGTGTCTTTGGTGGAGTTGGCAGCCATGCTGATGACCTGTGGTGCAACATCATGCTTTGGAGACTTGGGCTCTTCAACCGCTGTCGATCCCTCATTTGTACTCTCAAGGGGCTTTGTCTGCACCACATGGAGCCCATCAACTCTTGTGCGATAAGACTCTCCTTGCGATAGGAGTTCTTGATGTCCTTGTTCTTGAAAACAACGGCTTCCTTCTTAGTAAATATGACTGTCATGTCGCGCTCTATGATTTCGGACAGCGACAAGAGGTTTGCCGCAAAAGATGGCATGTAGATGACGTTCTCCAACTTCAAGTATTTTTCAGCACTGTTTACATTGATGTTGATCAACTTATCTCCTTCGCCTTGCGCATGGACAAGGCTGCCGTTTGCATACCTAGAGCGATGTTCAGTGTCCTCAATGCAGATGAACCCGTCCTTTTCCCTTGAAAAGTGGTGGTTCCTTCCACTGTCGAGCCTTAAGGCTTCAGGCTTGAGCACTGCCACTCCCTTGGTTGCCGGCACGCTCTTAGCCATCATGCTCATCAGCGACAGTCACAGATGAGATGGTATAGGAGGCGCCGAGGGATTCATCCCGAGGGTACAGCTTTGGGCTCCTCGGCCTCACCATGGACATGCTGCGGCACCTGGTCGTGAGATCATCCGTTGAATTGGAGAGTTTGATGGGGGGGATCATGCGGGTCCTGCTTGATGGTGAGGTTCTGCAGGCAGTGCATGAGTGCGTTGAGCGTAGCAGACTCATCCCCATCCTCCAGGGCCTTACAGAGGAGGAGGGGGTGCACCCTTCTACATTTTGGGAGGTCTGGTTTGTTGGAACGATGCTCCTCACCATGGCAGGAGTGACTCCAAAAAGGAACACCAAAAAGACAAGCCTTAGTGGCTTATTGGTTAATGGTGTCCACCTCTAGAGGCAGGGGCCCGGGTTCAAGTCCCACAAGATGAAATTCTGCCCTGCCGCAAGGGAGGTGGAAAATAGATGCCAGGAAGCTAGCTCAACCTATAGAGTTCCTCTTTAAGTTTCTAGAAGGCCAGGTGAGGGTCCAAGAAGGTGGCACACCTTCTAGAAGGGTTGACTTGTCCTACAAGGCATCTAGAGGTGTCTTTGTCTTCTGGACACCTTCCCTCCTACTAGAAGCAAGCTGAGGAATCTAGGAAGGGGCAGAAGCTTCTAGAGGAGGGAAGGGATGCCTTCCTAGGTGGGAAAAGGACAGCCTACCAAGGAGCACTCTAGAAGCCACAGAATCTGCTAGGAAGCTCCAAATCTGGCATGCTTTGGTGTTGTGGAAAGCTTAGATCAGTGGCTATAAAATGCCACCGCTTGTAAGCCTTGATCAAGTCTTAATTCCCATCCAATTGAGGTCAAAACTATTGCCTCACTCTCTGACCAGATTTTTCCATCCTTGGAACCAGTTGCCTCCATAGTTTCAGTCTCTCCAAAAACAGTTGGTGGTGTGAACCAGCCATTGCTAGGGACCCTCCAGGGTGCACACTCACCCTCAGGCCAACATGGTTTGTTTCCGCTTGGCTGGTCGCCTTCTCCTCCATCGGGACAGGGCGAAACCAGAGAATTCTCTTCTGCCCCATCAGTTTGGGGTGAGGGTGTCGGAGGGGGCAGCGATGCTGGTCAGAGGGGTACAGGCCACCCTTGCGGCCAATCCGTCCTTTTGGTTGCTCCATTTTGATATCCGCAACTCCTTCAACGAGGTGGAGCAAGCCTCAGTATTTGAGCTCGAGATCGGGGCCCTGAGGGTGGATCCCTTTCCTCCGCCACTTTTTACGTCCGATGACTTGCACAGCTGTTGTTCTTTGGTGTCTCCACGCCTGACGTCTTGGAGTGTTCAAATTTTCAAGACAATTTGCAGATCGTCTTTAAAGCTTAAACACTGTTGTTCTTTGGAGAGTGCCAAGGGGGGTCGGCAGGGTGATCCATTGGGGCATGTCTTGCTTGACTTTGCCCTCGTGCCGGCTCTTGAGGCAAGGTTGCGCAGCTGCTGGCGAGGGCTCTGCGAGAGCAACAGAGGCATGTGGGCGCCTGCCACAACAACACCAACGCCTGTGCTCCGCCGCCTCGGCTCGGGATGTGCTTCGTGGTCATGGTCGAGGCAGCAGCACTACGGGGCTTGCAGTTATGACCGCATATGTGCCTTCTGCTACAACGGTCGGAGGAAAGGGTCCCACTCACACTAGCAGACGTTCCATGGAGTCGTGAAATTATGTCTTAGACGTTTTGAAAAAACGTCTAAGACATAATTCACTAGCAGAGGTTCCATGCAGGCATGACAGGGTTGTGGTGTTGGGCTGCCCAGTTGGCTCTGAGTTCATGGGCAGACGGGTGGCTCTAGGAGCACGCTTGGTGTGATTGGTTCGGATGGATGAGGTGCAGGCAACAATGACACGACAACATGAAAGGCTTCTTAGTGCAGCAGGATCTTAGGAGAGTGTATATGACAGCTTTGGTGTGGGGGGGGGGGGTAAGGGTTGCTCAGGGATGTCAAGGTCATTGCAGACGCGTCTCGGCCTAACAGCCTTCTTAAGTGCGATGATTACAGTGAGCATGACAGAGCAACATATAGTCTCGTGTTCACGGATCCAAAGTAACACAACACAAGTGAGCGAGGTAAGTCCGAGGTGCACTGGTAGGTACGCAGCGCAGAAGCGGACCTCACACGCAAGGGAAAAGCAAGGAATCATGGAGAGTCCAAGCTGGGCTGCAGCCTGGAACTAACTAGGTGTGCTCGCAGCTTTTTTGGTAGCATCCAAGCCAATACAACCCGAGACGAAAACACAGAGTTTGTTTCTGTTAGACCGTTTGCAAAACCGAGAAGAAAAAAGGCTTCAAGAGCAGGAGCGTGCCTTGGCGTGATTGGGTCAGATGGAAGAGGTGCAAGCAACGATGATGCTCCTCTGCCTCTGTGTAGTGTTGCAAGTGGACTTTTGGGTGCGGTTACTACCTCCCGACGGACATTGGCTTGCGATGCTGCACCGGTTTGACATGGTTGCGTGGGAGGCAATGTTTCAGCTCCTCTGGGTTGCTAGGGCACGCGTGGAGGGATCAACGAGCTTTGACTTGCAGAGGCTGGAGCAGCGACATGTCCATCTCCCATTTGCCTTTGGAGGGGCGGTGCTGCTTAGTGCTAGGGATCAGGCCTCTCTGGCTTACGCTTGTGCGATGGTATTTGTGCTCCACGCTCACTCTCTAGGGTTTGGCCCCTCCCCACAAACTGTGTGCTCTAGTTCCATGTTCTGATGTGGGGTGAGGTTGTGTGGGTACTGCCCAGGCCTATGCTTCAGGCATTGCCGTCATTCGAGGGGATGTAGCAAGGCTTTCACAGTGGCCTCTACCAGCAGTTGACCCAGGCGTGGTTCGCGTATCTGGGTGATCGGTGGACCGGGGAGGTAGGGCGGGTGGCCCAGAGGCACTGTGGTTGCACGGGAGTGGCATTGGAGCGGAGTGCACATCCCATCAACTGTACACAACACACGCACCAGCGGTGCTGGGCAGCCTGTTGTGGCTCCAGGCCACTCTGTCCAAGGTGCAGCTCCCAACGTACCTTCCGCCATAAAACTTCTGCTTCCATGCTCAGATGTGGCTCGGGTTGCCGGTGCCCCACCTGGCTCTTGCCGGGATAGGTGGTCTGGACACGGCTGTGGTCACCCGGCGGAAGCGTTGGGCTGGCGCGATACAGCGCGTCCACCACGCCATTGGCGACGAGCTTGCCAACGCATGCAAGGAGCACCGACTGCCAATGAACATGGAGCATGAGGGGATCCTCCCGTTACCGGGGGGCGTGGGGGAGCTGCGGGTCGGACCTGTCACGGGAGGATCGGGAGACTGGCACATTTTTGGTGCTCCACGTCATGACAGTGGACGTGTAGGGGGCGAGGGCCACAGGGCCCAAGAAAGCGACACAGGAGGCCGAGGTGGTGGCGATGTTAGCAAAGTACGGTGAGGCTCCACATTGTGGCTACTTTATACGCCCTCGAGCGTGGGAGACTCTGGGTGGCCTAGGGACCAGTTTTGGGTCTTCCTCGCCCAGCTGTCTTGGATTTGCCTGGCTCAGGACCCACGCCACTGCGCGTCCGAGGCGTTTCAGCGCTCGGCCTAGCGGAGACACAGCGAGAGGAGGAGCTTTAGCCTCTCGCTAGCATGGCCGGGTTTCTTTGTGCGTTGGTGCTCTTGGATCTTTGTGGGGTGGAGCCTGTAGTTATTGGAGTCTAGTTGACCACTCACAAACTTATTGCGCCGTACGTGGTGGCATACAGCACAACCTGGTTGTGTTGGTCAATGGTGGCATTCCTTTTGTTCGCTGGAATTTGCTAAAAATGCACTGTCATCTGACAGCTCATATTCTTTCATTGCAAGCATGTTATGTTGACACCAAAACCAATTTCAACTGGTTCTGATATTAATCTTGCGTTCAGTCAAATCAAATCCAATTGAGACCTTGAATCAGTCAGAATTGAAATCAATCAAAACCTGTATTCCACTTGTACAGACCTTGTAGTCAAAATTGGGTCGAAACCAAAGAATATTGATTTCAAAATTTGTTTCCACTTGACAAATAATTCTGGTCCCATAGATGGTGGAAATTGAAGCTGATGTTGAAACAAAAAAAAATCCTCGACCAGCGCTCCCCACGGAGCGCTAGTGGCTGCAGACCGTGGACCATTTCGACGCAACGGTGTGGGCGACAGCTTTCTCTTTGCTCCAGCTCCAGGCAGCGGTCAAGGGGTCGGAGGTTTGGGAGCTGCAGCGGCTGGCGTGATGGCAGCTGCACTAAGCTTCAGAGGGGCGGGCCATCTCAGCGCTTGTTACCAGGCGCCCCTCGCCTATGCTTGTGCAACAGGGTCCCTCCTACACGCCATCTCGTCTGAGTTTGGATCCTTCCTTCCTGCCGGTCGGTCGGGACCTCCACTTCCTCTGCCCGCTTTGGGCAGGTAGAGCGGGAGCTGCATGTGCAGGTGTTCCATGCATTTCCATCCATGGAGGCCACACGTCAGGGCAGCGAGCTGAGGCTTTACCAGCGGCTGAGCGGGCTCTTTTTCTCAAGCCATCGGGAGCGATGGGTGGGGGAGGCCGGGGTAGTCCCGCTGCGCCACTGTGACTATGACAGACCCGCTCCGTGTGGGCCCAGCGCAAGCTGCTGTCGTCGGGCTGAGAGCAGGTGCTGGGCCACAACCACGCGGGCGAGCTCCCTTTTGGTTGCACGCTATGCCAGCCGGAGTCACGGAACAGGATCTACCTATTGGCGAGGGACTTCCGCCTCCACGCTCAGCTCAGGTTGTTAATGTCATACCCGAGTAGAGTTCAGTTCAGCATACTCGACTCTAACTCGCCCGCCCTTCAACTCTAACTCAGAGCGCCCGAGTTAGAGTTCAACTCGGAGGGTATGAGTCAGAGGAAGAGTTGGGGACCCAGGCCACAAGACGGGTCGAGTCGAGTTAGAGTCCGAGTTTTTAGACTTCGAACTCTGACTTGCACCGCGTGGTGCGCTCCGAGTTCAGAGTTTTGAACTCGGACTCTAACTCGCCCCCCCCCCCCCCCCCCCCCCCCCCCCCCCCACCCACCCTAGTCAGAGTTTAAGAGTCCAGAGGTGATTTAGAGTAGAACTCTAAGCCTCAAACTCGCCTTGCCCTTTGCCTTCAAGTGCGCTCCGAGTTCAAGTTGAACTCTAACTCGGGTCGCCAAACTCGGACTCGAGTCGCCTTAGAGTTAGAGTTAGAGTTAGAGTTAGAGTTAGAGTTAGAGTTAGAGTTAGAGTCCAAGTTTGAGCCTTGCCAGGCGAGTCGAGTAGAGTTGAACTCGCCTGGGGGCGGCCCGAGTTCGAGCTCAAACTCTAACTTGCAAGTTTGGGCAAGTTAGAGTAGAGTTCAACTCGGGTTAACTCTTTTAACCGCTGAGCTCTGGTTGGGCATCCCCTTGGGTCACTTGGAGTGGGTGGGGCTTGACGCGTTGGGGCTAGGGTGGTTCGATATTGATGTTTTTTCAACACTGATGTCGATATCATTTTATTCAATATCGATATCGACCCTTGAAGGGTCCATATCAATATCGCTATCGATATCAAACATCTGCAGGGAGCACCGCCTCACCACCCATGTTGAGCCCACACAGGTGTTGCCATTGCCCGACAGCCAGCGTTTCCTGTGCCCAAACCTTACCCTGGTGGACAACGCGGCCGGGACCACCTGTGTCCTGGACGTCATCACCTTGGATGCACAGGGACAGCGGGNGGGAAGGGGGGAGGCGGAGGTGGGGAGAGGGTGGGTGGGGAGGAGGGATGTAGGTGCGTGGGTGCGTGGGTGGAGCCGACGGGAGAAGAGGGGGTGGATTCGACAAGCTGCGTGACTGGAGCCGACGGGAGCTGAGAGGGTGGAGTCGACGAGCTACGTGAGTGGAGCCCACGGGAGCTGACGTGGAGCTGGACGGGTTTGGTAGGGGTGAGCGAGCAACTGCGAGAGACTCAGTCGCAAAGGCGCATGACGAGCGACGGGATTGCAAACCAACGAGGTCGAACAAGTTGGCAAAGGGCGAACAAGTTGGCATAGGGCGAACAAGTTGGCTGAGGTTGGGGTCAAACTGGAGCTCTCATTTTGTTGGGATGGACCTGGCTGGACTTCCTGACAACACCTCTACGCAAACCCGGGTAAGGAAGGGGAGGGGGGATAAACTTCAGTTCAAAACATTCAAACATAAATAGTCTAGGACGTTTTCAAGAGAAAAATCAACACCAAACAAATAGGCGATTTTTTTTATTACGTTTCAAACGATTGGCATGTTTTTGGTCATAGAGCAGGCCACCCGGCCAAGGGCCGCCGTTCAAGTGGCTGAACGGGAGAAGCAGGCATTGTACATGACGGCGCCGCGCAGGGAACAATTCTTCCGTCTGCTGGCGTGGGAGACCCTTGGTGGCATGGGACACGAGTTCTGGACCTTCCTCCGCCGGCTGGCACAGATCTACCTCGCTCGCAAGCCCCGCCAGTGCTCCGCCGAGGCCTTCGAGCACTGGGCCGAACGGGCGGCGGAAATCCTGGCCTAGCGCGCCTCCCTCGCTGGCGTCCGCGCCCAGTGCGCCGCCATCCGCCACTACAGTGTCTCTCACTCCCGGTCGTGGGCCTCGTTCCCGCCGGAGGTCGCGCCGGCTGCTCGACGCGGGCGTGTGCGCCAAGCCTTGGTGTTCTCTGACTTATGCGGGATTGAGCCTAGGGTGCTGCAATATTGAAATCGATATTGCCAATATCGTCAATACTGATTTTGAAACATTGACATCAACAACGATATCGATATCAATATTGACCTCAATGTTTTCAATACCAATATCTATATCGATGTTGATCTCCCTGTCAATATCGGAATTCAATATTTTCTTTTATGAGAAAACATCGATATCAACATCGATATCGGACTCAATATCGACACATTGACCAGAATGTTTATTTTTCGATACCGATATCGATATCGATATCGATCTTGACTGACCAAGGGTCGAAATCGACATTGAAATCAATATCAATATGTTATTCCTCAGTCACGTGGCCTCAGGCTCCGGTCTAGAAAACAGCGCCGACACAATGGCAACTGCCGACCGTCCAAGGGAATTTCACCCAAGGATCACGATCACCCCCAAGGAATTAACTATGCCTCTGGTGAGACATAGCTACCCAGATGCTTTCGCTCAAGGTCTTAGGGGCTCCCGCCCTCTAAGCCTTCTTCTTCCTTGGTGTGAGAGCCCAACAAATTAAGTCAGCACTCTCACACGAGCAAGATTACAACCACCTTAGCAGTTCATATCAAGCTCAGTCTCAAGCGCATAGNGTTGGATCAGCCCGAAACTTGGACAGCTGACAGTTTGACACCTGCTCTTTCCATCGGTACGGTCAGATTGACAATCTGAACAGCCATCATCAGAAAAACCCAGGGGACTTATCCTTGAACAAGGACAGTGCATGCCTGGTCTGTTGGACCGGACCCAGGGGACTTGCTCCACATGAGCAGTGCATGCCTGGTCCGTCCACTACTCGCCAATTCTGGAGACTAGTGGCCAAGGGGCATTCAAATAACAACAATCTCTCCCTTGCACCTCTGGCCACTTGTCTTGTCTTCAGTCTTCGTCACTTACGCTCTTCATGCCGATACCCTGTCTTCCTGCAAGGTGGAGTTCTCGGTGAAAGGGTTTTTTCAGCATGTCTGCCCGGTTGAGCTTGGACGCAACGTGCTCAAGCTCCAGCACTCCCTTAGCGACCAGGTCGCGACTGAAGTGGTACCGAACTTCGATGTGTTTTGTCCTCCGTGTCAAGGTGCCATTTTTGGACATGTCGATGGCAGACTTGTCGTCCACCTTGACTACCGTTGCGGCCGATTGAGGTGCTCGTATCTCTTGGAGCAGGCTACGCAGCCACATTGTCTCCTTGCACGCTTCCGCTAGAGCAATGTACTCTGCTTCGGCAGTAGAGAGGGAGACGCAGTCCTGCTTACGGCTTGCCCATGACAAGGCTCCTTCGTTCAGCACGCACACGTAGCCCGACGTGGACTTGCGGTCGTCGACATTCCCAGCCCAATCTGCATCGGTATACACCATGAGCCACAAGGAGTCCGACTGTGGCACCCCACCGTACTGGATGCCCAAGTGCCGCGTGCCCTTCAGGTAGCGAAAGATCCGCTTCACTGCTTGCCAGTGTTGTGGCCCAGGGTTGGCCACATACCTGCTCACCTGCCCCACAGCGTGGCAGATGTCGGGGCGAGTCACGACCATCGCGTACACTAGACTGCCCACGGCAGACTGATATGGCACGCCTGCCATGTCGACTTGCTCTGCTTTGTTGGTAGGAGCGGCACCTGAGGTGAGGATGCAATCTGCTGCCATGGGGGTGCTGACGGGTTTGCAGTCCTCCATGTCATACCGCTTTAGGATGTGATCAATGTATTTGGTCTGGCTGAGCCTGATGGTGCCGGCTGAGCGATCCCGCGTGACACTGATGCCTAGGTAGTACTCAAGAGGTCCCAGGTCCTTCATCTGGAACCGGCTGCTCAGCTGCATCTTGATGTTCTTCAGCAGCTTTGTCGATGATGCGCAGATGATGAGATCATTGACGTAAAGAGCCACCAAGACGAGGCCATCCTCGTCCTCTCGTACGTACATACTGAGGTCGTTCTCGCAGTGACCGTATCCGGACCCCTCCATGAAGGCGTCCATCTCCTTGTACCAGCACATTGGGGCCTGTTTCAGCCCATACAATGACTTGTCGAGCTTACAAACTTTTCCAGGTGGTGCATCCAACCCCTCAGGCACCTCCATCATGACTTCTTTGTCAAACTTTCCGTAGAGAAATGCAGTCTTGACATTCATCTGGTGAACCTCTAAGTTCGTGGCTGCTGCTGTTGCAAGGAGAGACCGGATCGTTGCAAAGGTGACGACGGGCGCGTACGTCTCATTGTACTCGCTCCCTGGCCGCTGCGCAAAACCCTTGGCCACCAGCCGCGCCTTGTGGCGGTCGATGGTCCCATCCTGCTTCAGCTTCTTGAACATGACCCACTTGCACCCTACAACGTGAGCGCCAGCGGGCCGGTCCACCAGTTTCCATGTACTGTTCTCCTTGTGCGAGGCCAACTCGCTTTCGATGGCGGCCTTCCACTTAGCCCCATCCGGTAGAGCAAGTGCTTCTGCCACTGTGGAAGGCTCTCCTTGAGCCACAAAGGCGTAACTCAGACCAGTCCACTCACCAGTTGTAGCATCATACTGTCGTGGTGGGATAGATAAGCACGAGCTGCGTCTTACTGTCTAATGCTGCAACGGCTCCTGTTGTTACTGCATGTCGGCGCTCCATGCAACCAAAAGGCCACCTCTTCCCCACGCAGCTACAAGCACTGCTCCTCCCCCCGCCCCTAACTTCCCTCCCGCCACCCTGTCCACTTCTCCCCCACCCCAAGTGATGGTATCCACCACGCGCTCCACATCAACCCTGGCCACATCTCGACCCGCAGCCACCGTTGCCTGAGCTGCAGCTGCACGCACATCTGCTGTTGCACGCTCAGCTGTTGTCGCAAGCTCAGCCGCACCCGCACCCTCAGCTGTTGTCGCACGCTCTACTGCAGCGCGCTTAGAAGCTGCTGCTGCTATTGGTGCTGCTACCGCGTGCTCTCTTGCCGCACGCTTTGCTACTGCTGCTGCCGCGTGCTCTGCGGCAGCGCGCTCTACTGCTGCTTGGTCTGCTGCTGCTTGCTCTGCTGGTGCCTGCTCTACTACTGCTCGCTCTGCTGCTGAACCCTCTGTTGCTGCGCGATCGGCTATCGTCCACCCTGCCTCTGCCCGCTGTGTTGCTCGCTTTGCTACTGCACGCTCTGCAGGCGACATCAAGAGCCGTCCAGGCGTAATACTGTTGCTGTTGCTGCTCTAGTTGCTGGTGTTCCTGGTGTTGTTGCGCTCCGCGCGCTAGATCTCCCAGTGGATGAGGAACCGCAACCACGACGATAAGTCTACTTTGCGGTCAATCCTCGTGCACTTGACCCCGTTCCTCTAGCCATGGCCACCGGTGCCGTTGTCGCTGCGGCCGATGGAAGCACCGCAAGAGACATGGCCTCACTCGATGCTCCGGTTGTAACAGCTGTTGCAGCGCGACGTCCCCCTCACCAGTTGGACCATCCCGACTTAGAGGGTTGATTTGGGGTCTTGTCACCTCCATCAGCCATGTCTGCTGCTGGTTGCGCGGCCCCAAAAACATTCGGCAGCAATTACCCAGCCTGAGAGGGCCCGTTTAAAAATCTGCTGCTAACTTTTCGCAAAGAAAAAAAATCGCCAGGGTTTTGCTCGCCCGAGTGGGCCAAAAAAAACATGGATGGGCGCCTTGGATCCTGTACGCCCACACCAACCACCCTCCCAACCAACCAGCCCCCCATGCCGCCTCTTGTCACTTGAAGATGCGTGTAGAATGACCTCTCACATGGAGAGAGATGGCCGCTGCAGCAAGGGACTTGTGCTTGCAGTAATGGCAAAAGGTAAGAAAGCCAGTTTCAAACTGAATGGAAAGGGCAAAGGGATATTGCAGAATATGTTGGAGCTACATTAGGTATCGCTTGATATCGACTCGGTATCAAGTCGATATCGAGCGATATCGACTCGGTATCAACGTGATACCGAGTTGATATCGAGTCGAATGCAACACGAGGTGATGTCAGAGGAGGAAGAAAAGTACATACATATATGTATCGATTGTACCTCCATATCCTCGATATCAAGGTACTGGGTCAGAGGGGGGGGCAAGTACCCCAAATGTGGGTATCGATATCAATATCGAGACCATATCGATATCGATATTGATATCAAGAAAATATTGATATCGATATCCCATATCGATATCGAGGTCGATATCGATACTGGGAGGCCATTCGAAGCTGGAAAAACGCCACCCTAACCATGACCATGTCCATGACCATGACGATGACCATGACGATGACGATGACGATGACAATGAAGACTAAGTGGGTGGTTCGGGTACATCTTATCTTGGGGCATTTCATCGAGATAAAGCTGAGAATAATCGCCATAATTATCGAAGCTTATCCTATCCCCATTAAGAGACAAAGCAGTAAAAAGCCCCCCAGGAAGGGTTTTTCGCCTGGCGATCATTAAATCTGCGATAACAATCGCCGGCAGCGCAAGCGATGGAGAGTGGTGGACCATTGGATCCACCACTCTCCATTGGGTCCACCACTCTCCATTGGGTCCACCACTATTTTCCCCGCTTCCGCCACCACGCGTTTTGGTGACAAGGGCCAATAAGGACGACGGGGACTCCTTGCAGCTCTGTCGCTATACCTCCTTGCGGATGTACTTTATGACTGCCCCGTAGGTGAGCTTGTCATCTGCCCATCCTCCCAAGACGGTAATGAGAGGGATCCAACTATTAGGAAGGGCCACAAGGAGGGTCATCACCTACAGCTGCGTGTCGATGTTCTACCCAACGTCATTGCACTGTGAGGCGAGTAAATCCATCTGCTGCATGGCGGTGATGAAACCATCTCCCTCCTCAATTCTCACTGTCAGGAGTCACTTCATTGCGAAGATTTATTTTGCAGTGACTTGGATTGATGGATGGCGCAGAGTTTTAGCCAAGCCTCGGCTACCAGCTTGCAGCCCTAGAAGTAGCCCCATTATGACTCGGCCATCCCGAACACCAGCAGCATGAGCGCCTCTGTGTTCTTCTTTGCGAAGGCCTCCTGCGCTTGCGTTGTCGTCGCTTTGTCAAGGACTTCCGTTCTCTTCATGACCTCCAGCAGCCCCTTATGCACAAGGTGTAGCTCAAAGTGCCACCTCCATAGCCCGTAGCTAGGACCCCTCCATAATTCTGGATGGACTACATTTCCTTCTTCTTTATTTGCGCAGTCTTCAACTCTGGGACCACAGAGCTTGATAGCGATGTCATCCCCGATGACGATCCCATATGCCGCAAAACTGTGAGCAATTGTAGACTGGTCAAGGCCGTGGGCCCAGAACGCCTTGTAAAAAACCGGAGTGCAATTCTAACGTGGCCATATAGGTCTTCAGTGCTAACGGCTAAGTTTTTGTGTGAGTGGTTTTGAGTCTCAAAGTGTTCTTTCTGGTTGACTCACGCTATTCCGGGAGTGGAAGACAAATATGAGACAGTAACATTTACAAAGGGAAGAACGTGGTTTTGCATTTGTTTTTTAACATGCACATGATCTAAACATGTGTAAGGCTAGTCATGAGATCTCCAACACACCAAACCATGTTCAATTCGGATCACTGTAGCTCCCGCTATGTGACCCAAAGCCCAGCAGCCCAAACTAGCCGCTCAGTCGGTGGCGCGCACCACGTCATCCGCCGAGGCGCCCTCACACATCAACGACCCATCAAAATGCCATTCCAGAGGCGCAGATGTCCCTGTGTGTAGCGGCGGTATCCCTCGCCATTGGGTTCTTTTTCGATGAGTTAGTCATCGTTTTTGGTGATGGGGATTGATTTGGTCTGAAACCTGCTCACGAATTTGCAGTTCAAATTTTGACAAAGTCCCCGAGTAACAAACTCTACTACTGAGTTTCAAACATCGAGCCAGGATTTTGGCAAAGTGCCTCAGAAACAAAACTGCACTGCTGAAATCCGGCAGATCATCCACCGGACACCTCGGTAGTCCTTCCGGGGCAAAATCCCCAGATGACATTTTCTTACGTCATCGGTGTGCAAGTTACCCCTAAGGTCTCGCGGCCTCCTGGCTGTGGATCGAGCCACTAGCTTGATTGGCGACTGGTGGCTCGCCGGCGGGTGGCCGGCCGGTCACTTAACCGGTTGCTCACCATGCATCCGGCCGGCCGTCGGCTGGCAGGTAGCCAGCGGGTGGCTAGCCACCAGCCAACACTGGCAATAGCAAGGGTGGTGGCTAATGCAAGGATGGTGGCTATTGCAAGGAACAAGAAATCCCCTAAGAACGCTCTCCTAGAGTGTACGCTCTTGGTGCTGGAGTAGGGGAAGGACATTGTATTGGTCGTTAGTAGCAAGGACTGCAGGCGGTGGGTGAGCGGTTCCGTCTGCCGTGTATGGAGCCAGAAATCACACAGGAAACACGTCATTTATCTGCAAAATTGGCAAGAATAGCAATAGATATGCCACTGGCCGAAAGTGTGTCATGATGGGAAATGGCCCAATCTACTTTGGTAGACTTGGCGATTTCAACCAAAGGTTCTTATGTGGACAACCTTGGACACGGCCCGTGGCCACTATGCACTACTAGTAGTTGTGGATTGTGTCACAAAGATGACACAACATTTTATTACAACCACTTATGTGAACGTAGAGGAGATCGCTCACCTCTTCTATGAGGGTGTGGTGAAGTACCACAGCTTACCGTGACTTTTTGGCACCCTCTGTTTCTTCCCAGACACAGGAGAAGTTGTGGCGATGAATGTCGACTTCAGGAATGCTACTCTTACTTTGTATCGGTGTGGTGGGAAGCATACTGTAAACCACTTCAAATGGCTCTATACCCGTTGCGGTTGAAGATATGATGTGATATGCGATTTCGTTGGTGGGCAGTTTGCTGCCCAATTGTTGCTGTGTGGCTTGTACAATGTGCCAAGAATCTGCTAGAGCGGTTGGTTGGTGTGCTTGGTTTGTCCACTGGTTTGCAAATGGAACTGTGTTGAAACTTGCATTTGACTCCCATACCGTGTCGTCAGTTTGCACAAAAAACGGCTCGTGAATGGTCTGTCCCTATCACTCGTGATGGTACATGGTATGCCTTGTAGCTGCACGATGTGATTGAGACAAAGTTGTGTGGTACCCTCCACGGTCACCGTGGATGTTGTCAATATGAAGTGAGACGTTTTGGAAAATGCATGGACAACCACAAGGATGGCGTCATATCCTTTAGGTGTCCCAAGTAGTCCGGTGACGAAGTCAATCAAGATGTTCCACCATGGTTCAATTGGAGTGGGTAATGTTAGCAAGAGTCAAGGTGGCAAGGTACGTTGTGTGTTTTGTCTCTTGCACGTGTTGCAAATTCTACAGAAGTTTGCAGCACAGATCTGCATCCGCTCCCACCGATAAAATTTGGCCACCTTCTTCATTTTCTTTTCCTTCCTGAAGTGTCCTCTTGGGCAAGTGTTGTGGCACTTCTCGAGCAGCATGCATCGTAGATCACAACTTGGGGGTACGACCACTTGTCTGGAGAATCTTTGTCACGACCAGGGTGCATCTATCCAAAAGATTTATCTGTTGTATCAGCCAAAGCTTGTAGCCGTGTGTGAACAGCTGCTACAGATACAGATCTTGTTTGAGCTACAAGGTTGATCTGTCGGCTGTAAGATCTGGCTGGCGGCTGAGCGCGTCCGCTGGAATGTTTTCTCCAGGTCAATTCTCAACACCATAGTCAAAGTTTGATTCAAGAAACTCCATCTGTCAAGTCTATTGATGGGTGAGATTTGGCTGCATCTTCAGATTTTTTATGTATTGTGGTTGGCACGGACAACACATCGTCGGCATTTCAGGTAGCACCGCCATGTTTTGAATGCGTGCACCATAGCATGCATGTCTTCCTCGTTCACCACATAGTTGAGCTCCAGTACATGCAGTTTTCATGAGAAATATACAATTGGTTGTTTTCCATCACCATTACCTTGGAAGATAACGGCTCTGTTGGCCTGCTCAGATATGTCGGCGGCCATAACATAGTCCCTGTTCAATCTGCCAAGTAGAGGATGGAAGCTGACGTAAGAGCATTTTTCGCAAGTCATGAATGCTTCTTGTTTGATGTTTCCTCAATTCTTGTTGATATGTTTTTGTGAGATTGGATAGAGGCGATGAAACTCTAATAAAATCCCTCACAAATTGACGGCAGTAACTGCAGCATCCTGAAAAACCATAATTGTCCGAAGGATTTGTCAGCGTTGGTCAATCCACAACTGCCTCAACACTTTGGGTGTCCATGGTGATTCTTCCGGCATGCCCCAAAAACTCAATTGAGCAATGATCAAAGTTGCACTTTGATGGTTTTTGAGAGTCCTATGCCCTCTTGGGTAATGAAAACTCAATGAAATGTTTCTCGGCAGAAATAGAATCTTGTCATCATGCCTGTCAAAGACGAGTACTATACGACACTCCAATAGGAGTTGCAGCTTGAGCGTGCCGCTCACCAAGAGCCGCTCACAGCTCTGTTGGCCTGAGGGTAAGTGTGCACCCTGGAAGGTCTCTAGCAATGGCTGGTTCACACCATGAACTTTTTTAGAGAGACTGAAACTACGGAGGAAACTAGTTCCAAGGATGGCAGAAACCTGGTCAGAGAGTGTGGCAATGTTTTTGGCCTCAATTGACTGGGAATGAACTCTTTATCAAGGCTCAAAAGTAGTGGCATTTTGTAGGTAGTGATCGAAACTTTTGAGAACACCAAAGTATAACAGATTTGAAGCTTTCTAGCACTCTATGACTTCTAGAGCAAACCTTGGTAGGCTGTCCTTTTTCCCTCTTTGGAAGGCAACCACCCCCCCCCCTCCTAGATTTCTCAATTTGATTTTAGCAGGTGAAAAGGTATCCAGAAGACAAGGACACCTGTAGATTCCTTGTAGACCGGGCTACCTCTTCTAGAAGGTGTGCCACCTTCGTGGACCCTCACCTAGCCTTCTACAATCTCAAAGAGGAGCTCTTGAGATTGAGCTAGCTTCCTGGCACCTATTTTCCAACTCCTTTGTGGCAAGGCAAAAGTTCTTCTCATGAGACTTTAGAGGTTGACACCATCAGCCACTAAGCCACTTGGGTTTCCCTTCTGGTGTTCCTTTTTGGACTCACCTGTGCCATGGTGAGGAGGATCACTCCAACAAGCTCAGTGTCGTGCTGAAGAGCATCTGTGCTGTGGAAAGGGCAAAAAATACACCTTTGTTGATCATGTCAATGATGCAGTCCTTGCTTGCCTTCAGCCCTACGCTCCATTCCCATTGCCGCCACTGTCATTGGTGTCTCTGCTACCCTTGCCTCTGCGCCATCCTTTGCTTCTGTTGCAGTGCCCTCCTCCTCAGATTTCCTTGCAGCAGCAGCTGCCGCTGGCACAGCCGCCACCAAAGCTCCTGCCATAGTTCACATTTCATCCTGACCGTGTAGCTTTGG
>SZWC01015607.1:25100-44447 GCA_023375785.1 Penium margaritaceum | reverse complement strand
AGAGAGAGAGAGGGGAAGAGAGAGAGAGAGAGAGAGAGAGAGAGAGAGAGAGAGAGAGAGAGAGGAGGATGGATGAGCACAAATTCTCTTAGAGCATGTACTTGCAAACTCAGAAGAAATCGAGGAGTATATTAAGGGAAGAGGATTGCGGGACAATCCACCGACTCCTTTCCAGGGGAGAAGGCACGCATTAAGAAGAAAAGTCAGGCAGTCAGAGCAGCGTTACAAGTTCGGTTCGGAGTCCCCTCTAGTTTTGTGATGTCACCGTGGAGGGCCTAGGTAGAGTGGAAGTTGTGAATAATCTCTGAGCTGTATTGCTCTTAGACAAAAGTTTGACTGGGGAGAAGTGAAAGGGGGCAGGGACGACCAGACATTCTTCGCCGTTTCAAGAGGAGTACATCAAGTGAATGGAGATGGTTTGGATACATTCATGGGGAGTGAATCTGAGACTTTGCATGAAGGTTTGTAGGCAGTAGACAGTAACTGCTAGAACAGCTTGTAGGGAAAATGATGCAAGGAGTAGGTCAGGCCATGGCGAGCTACGTGTGGGAGTCAGGGAGAATCAGCCGAGTGTGTCGGGTCACGCAAGACAGAGGTGTCGCAAACGGGACAGGGAGAGAGATAGTGTGTGAGTAAGTGACGAACTTGTAGGTGGCAGCAGGAGGCTGCCTCACACCCTCACATAGCCCAGGACCAAGAAGCACCTATGGTGGGACAAGGCAAGAGGGTGGTGCAAGAACACTTAGGTTTCTAGAGAACGAGTATCGAGAGTACCGAGCCAGCGAGCTCTTAGCCGCGGTTGACCAGGCCACCCACTCGAGAGGCTCGAAGTGGGGCCTAGTCGCCATCCTGGGGTCGAACCTCGTCGGTCGGCTAAAAAGCCGCCGCAATTTCTCACACCTCTGAGCGACTGAGCGTGTGGCCCCGTAGGATCAACCCGGGGAAGAACTAAACAACTAGTACAGCATGCAAGGCATACAAGTCCACAGACCACATCAACCATGAGCATATGTGGTGCATGCATCTCTCAAGTGATCTCTCATGTCTGAGCCACCATGTGGCTCACACCCAAAAGCTGTGAAGTGCACGGTGCCTCCATAGAAGGGCTTGAGTATGGTTGAGGTCCCGCCGGTCTTGCACCTGGCCAGCCTTGCTTGGACCATGGCTTCAACGATGCTCAGTCATGTGCAGTGAACGAGTGTGTGAGTGAGTAGAGACAAGAGGTCACTTGCGTGTGCGTCAACACCAACACTCCCCCATGACCCACAGACGAACAGCCCACACACCACACGATGACTCACAACAACAGAAAACGAACGTGTCACATCAGCCAGGAGGGCCACGAGCGCGCAACAAGCCAACTGCATGCACAACAACCTTGAACATTCCACTGCTGAGAGCTTTGCTGAGAAAGTCTACACGCTGTTGAAGTGTGTCGACCCAGACAACCTGGACCTCTCCTGCGGCAATGCGCTCGCGCACAAACTGACGCTCAATGTTGATGTACTTGGTGCGAGAATGGTGCATGCCATCATGCTCGGCAATTGCCTTGGTGCTCTAGTTGTCGCAGCGCAAAGTGATGCAGCGAATGGGCACGCGAAGCTGTAGTAGCAAGCGGGAAAGCCAGACACTCTCACACGTACATGTGCCGAGTGCAACATGCTCAGCCTCGCTGGAGCTGGGCGCCACGCAACCCTGTTTGCCGCTCTTCCATGAGATAGCAGTACCACCCACAAGGAAGATGTAGCCTGTGCAACTACGTGCATCTGCATCATTAGCCCAGTCACTGTCGGTGTACCCATCAATGACAACACAGGGCTATGACCTGTAGCACAGGCCGACACGCGTAGTGCATCGAGCGTAGCAAAGGACGCGCGATGCAACCTCGAGATGTCTCTGTCAAGGCTGCTGAGAGCACTGAGCCAGGAAGTTGACCGAGAAGGCCACATCCGCTCGGGTGGTAGTGGCGAGGTACATCAGTGACCCAATCTCCTGCACCCTTCTTCAGGGTGCAGGAGATCTCCGGGTTCCAATAGCGCGGCGACTACTTGAGCCCATACAGTGCATTACGCAGTCGCCAGACCTTGTTTGTGCCATCTGTGAAGTCTGTGGGCTACACCATGTAGATCTCCTCATCAAGGCGTCCTTGCAAGAATGCATTGTTGACATCCATCTGCTCCAGTTCCCAGTCATGCTCAGCCACCAGGCTCAAGAGAACTCGGGCGGTGGTGTAGCGTCCGACTGGAGCAAAGGTCTCATCAAAGTCAACACCCAGGATTCGGGAAAATCCCTTGGCCGTGAGGCGTGCCTTGTATCTGTCAATCGTGCCGTTAGACTTCAGCTTGCGCTGAAGAACTTAACGGGCCGAGACTGCCTTGCGGCCAGATGGGAGATCAACCAGCTAAAACACCCCATGCTCACTCAAGGCCGTGAGTTCCTCCTGCATGGCCTGCTCCCACAGGTCAGCATCAGCGGCCTCTCTGGCCTGACGCACGGTTGTGGGCTCAGTTGGGAGTGGGGTCAGAGAGGGAAGGCCACTAGCAGCAAAACAGGCAGCGACATATCCTACAGCAGAGGCATCCAAGGCATTGTGGAGCTCATGAGCAACAAGGGCATAGCCCACTGCTGAGTTGGGTTGTTCTACGCTGACAGCAAGTCCAAGAGCGTCGAGCCCAGTAGGTCTTGCGGTCGCGCCAACGGCAGTGGAGGGTGCACTGGACCGGGTACGACGTTGTGACTGTGACTGTGAGATTGACGTTTGTGGGAGAGCACGGAGTCCTCCCCCACGAGTGTATGGCTCGGGCACGACTGGAGGTACCTCAGAGATTGGAGAAAAGAGAGTCTCAGCACCAACTAAAGGTGATGGTGTGGGGACATCAAAGACGACACGTAGGGGAGATTGTGTAGGAGTGTCGTCAAACAGTGGTGGGATACTGACAGGCACTGACGTGGACTCAGACGACGAAGAGGGTGAAGAGTGTTGGGATGACGACGGGGTACGGTGGGGTGTGTTTGTGTCGAAGGAACCAAGAGAGGAAGGAGTGGGAGAGGGGGTCAAGCTCGAGGAGGGTATATCAGCAAGACCGGAGGCAGGAACAGCCCCACGAGGAGGCAAGCTCGAGGGAGGCACACCAGTGAGATCGGAGGCTAGAATAGACCCAACCCCCACAAGCCGACGGAGCGAGGACAGAGAGGAGGGAGGAATGGCACGAGACAAGTCGCGTGGAAATACATCCTCTAAGAAAAGGGCATCCCGAGACTCGACGACCTGGGCACGATCAGGATCCTAGAGGCGCCAGGCCTTGGACATGGCCGAGACCCCAAGGAATGTGCACAAGTGAGCGCGCGGACTGAGTTTACCGTCGTGCAGGTCCTCAGGGAGCTAGACGGCAACAACACAGATCCAGACGCGAGCAAGGTGGAGGTCCGCCCGGCGACCAAACCAGCGCTCAAACGGCGTGACGTGACGAGGAAGGGGGCCATGCGGAATGCGTTTCCAGACCCATGTCATGTAAGACATGGCCTCAAAGGAGAAAAGGGGGGAGAGGTCAGACGCAGCGTGAAGAGTACAGACACTGTCAGCAAGAGTGCGGTTCCATCGCTCAGACACGCCATTTTGCTTGGGCGTGTACGGAGCGGTGGACTCAACGCGGACACCATGGGAGGAGAGGAAGCGAGATGTGGGATAAATTCACGGGAGGAGAGGAAGCGAGATGTGCGATAAATTCACCTCTGCGGTCACAACGAAAGACGCAGAGGCGACGACCAAGGGCAAGTTCGGCCTGGGGAAGCGAGGACTCAACGGTGCGACAGACGTCATTTTTTTGCTCGAGGGCAAAGACCTAACGCATGCGAAAGAAGTCATCACTGAGACAGAGCACGTAACGACCAGCCCCCCCAAGTGTGTCATAGGAGAGAGGCCCAATGACGTCAGCATGCAACAAATCAAATGGAGCAGAGGTGCGAGACTCAAAGGTGGAGAAGGGGGACCCATGCACTTTACCTTGGGCACAATCCATGTAGTCAGGAGGACAAGGAGAAGGAGAGGGGCCAGCATCAAGACCCTCAGCAAGGAGCGTGCGAAGAAAGGAATCAATGGCAATAGTGTGGATGTGACACAAGCGGCAATGCAGCAACAGAGCCTGGGCATGAGAGAGGGAGCGGGCAACGTGCGATGGGATACAGAGACAGTTCCGCGGCTGGAGGAGAAGTCCATGCCCTGGTCATCGAGTGTGGTGACAGAGAGCAGACTCAGCCCAAGCGATGGAACATATAGGATGTCAGGCAAGAACAGTTCCCCCCTAGGACCGACAAAGCACACAACGCCAACGCTCTAAAGAGACAGCAGCTGGCCGGAGCCACTGCGGAAAAAACGCACAAAACGAACGGGGCCAAGAGAAACAAAGGACGCGTGCGACGAAGTCATGTGATGGGTGGATCTGGAATCAAGTATCCAGAAGCCCCCCGATGCACGGACAGTGTTGGGCTCACGACTCACGGCAACAATGGCACCATGCGGGATGAGACGCTCACCGCACGCAGCAAGGCAACGAGGCAAATGAAGGGACTGCCATTCTTCAATCCATGGCACATCTGCAGGGAGACACCCGAGAACATGACCAGACGTTGGGCCACGTAACTCCCCATCGACAACACACGCAAGAGACGTTGACCCAGAGCGGTCACTCTCACCTCCCTGATCACGAAGGTGGCACTGGTGGATGGCGTGGGAAAGGGTAGCGTCCAACTGGCGCGCATCCTCGGGCGCATCCAGGGTGATGAGGACGCCGGAGGGTGCCCGGCGTGGAGGATAGGGCGACGTCGCCCAGGAAGGGACAACATAGGCACTGGAGGGTGGACCGTAGAAGACCGGTCCGCCATATCTTGGGGGCTTCTCCCAGGGGCAAGGAAGAGGAGGTGGGGAAACAGCGGTGTGGTAGACGGCGGCCTCAGACATGTCTGCACTCCCCCTTGCCATCATTCTTGTTCCTATTGTGCTGCCCCTGGGCACCCCTGGCAACACTGCCCTTGTCGCCCTCCCCTCTCGGTACCTCGTGGCCTTTGTTCTCTCTCCCTTGTATCCTTGTCCCCGCATCCTCTTCTCCCGTGTATTCCTGCGTTTGCCACTCAGGTTGCGGGCATGATCGTCTTTCATGCTTCCTCTTGTCCTCCTCCCTTGCTTTCTTTTTCCATGTCCTCATTGATGCCATCCATGTCACATCATCGCCCCCTTGTGCTTTTTGCTCTCGTCTGATGCTTCCTCTCTCCTTCTCTGTTCCTTTGCAATTGTTCCTTCCCCCATGCTTTTGTCCCCTTGTCATCCCTTATTGTCCTCCTCACCTTCCACCTTGTCCACCACCCTCTCCTCTCCCACCACCACCCCTCCGACCCCCCTTTAATCCTTCTCCCCTTCCTTCTCCCCTTGTCTCATTACCTCCTCCTTGTCCCTTCTAGCCTCCATCCTTCCATGTCCCTCCTCAGCCATGGCTGCTCTCTCTTCCTCTACCTCCCTCTCAATCTGTCTTCGTTCACGTTCCACCCTCGCCTCTCACCTTTCACCTTCGTCCTCCCATCCTCCGCCTCACGTACCCCCCTCTGTCTATTCCCTCCTCCCCTTCCTCATCCACCCTTTCATCCATAACTTCTCCAACCGTTATCCATCCTCTTCGTTTCACACTACCCTCCCAACATAACATCATGTTTCCTCACCGCCCTCCTTGATTGGTCCTTCTCCACACTCTCTTCCCACTGCGAAGTCCACACACTTGTCACGACCTTCGCTCACGTCCTCTGACTCCACCTCTCCTCTTGTGTCTCATTTCTCTTCCTCTCCCCTGCCGGTGTTCGCCCGTGCCTGTAAGAGGGCCCAACAACTCCTCCGTTGCCTCTCCATCACTCCTCCATTGCATGTTTTCCCTTAATCCTCTTCTCCACTGGTCCTCCTTTCGTCTCTGCCCTTGCCTACCTCCTTAGTTCCTTCTCTAGCCCTCACAGACCTACATCATTGTCTGATCACCCTTGTCCGCAGATTTTGTCCCCTAATTGCTGCCTATGGACTCACGAAGTCCCACATCATTGCTTTGTCTCCTAATTCCCTTCACACGATCATCGCCGGCGCCTCCGTTTGGGTTCATTCTATTGTCAACCTCTTTGTGCCCTGACTGCGCTCTCTCTCCCACAATCCCATGTCGCTTCTTGAACCTCCTCCTGTGACACTCTTTCGAATGGTTCCTCAACCTTGCCATCTTGCCTTATAATGACACTCATCACCCTTGTCCTCCTCCATCCTCCACCACACCCCTCAACCCACCTTGCCACCCTCAGTACCATACTCCTTGACGCTGGCTCTCTCAACAATGTGCTTATTCTATCATGTTGACTGTTGTCTCGCTCGACAAGACCTCGATTGATGTGTGGCAGCTTAGTATTGTATTGCTCATCCTCTTGAACTTTGTGACTACAAGACCCACCATTGTGTGGGAGCAAAGAATTGGTTGTCCACATTTGTTAGCGGCTAAACCCACCCTTGTGTGGGAGTCGAGGCTTTGATGGTTTCTTCCATCTCTTGCTCTTTTACCTCAGTAGTACTCATGTTATCATGTTGACGCAACTCGTGAAGTAGTGATAGCGAGACCCAGAATTACATGGAAGTTGTTTCATCACATGTTTTTCTCCAACACACCTCTACATATTTAGTCATGTTGAACATTGTAGTTTTGTGTAGAGAAAGACCCATCCTTGAAATGGGAGCTGGTACATGTGTTTCAGGAAAAAGATCGGTCAGGGTCAAACCCGACCACAAGCGGATGGGCGAGGTGGTTGTCCCCTGATATGAGCCACATAGACCATGTAACCTCCACCTCTTGCCATTGTTGTGAACTCATCTCTCCTACAATTTTGCAACTTCTCCTTGGTCTAGGTTCACCTTTCTCCTCTCCCATAGAGCTCTTGTGTCTCGACAATTTCTAGATGTTTTTCGACGAACGACTTGGTTGTGGTGACCCATCTTCTTGCGTCACAATGATTGTTATGTTCTTTTTTTGGCCTTTTTGAAGAAAAATAATGATCTAGGAGAAACATAATACACCTTGTATCATGTTTTGTCAGGTACAAGGTCCTGAAGGAAAAGTCTCTTCCATAACTTACAAACAAAGACAAATGGCAACTAGTTGATTGAAACTTTGAATGTCACCAATAGATTCATGACTTCAGAGGCCAAATTTCTTCAAAACATTTGGCTAAGTACGGAGTGGCTTCTTTGAAAACAACTCACGTTTTCAGATCATGATTATCATGTCCTAGAGCACCATTTATGTGTTTAGATGGTCCTTTTGGTGTTGTGTTAGTCAACATAAAACAAAAAGGTAAAACATCCTAGAGCCCTCTTAAACAAACAGATTCTTTACAATTCCACCTCCAAAGACACGTCTTGAAAATTAGGTATATACTTACGTAAAAGCATAGAACTAGTCCTACTAAGTACATCATTGACCTCAAGCGCTATGTCTAATCAAGGAGCTCATTCAAATGTTATCCAAACACTTTCTTTCACATTAAAATTTCCCTCACACTCACAGACCCTTAGTGTTCAGTTCCATCATCTTGATTCTTGAGCTTATCCTAAGAGAAGTCTTTTGTCTACGCAACACTATTTTTGGGTGCAAGGTGTCACAATTTTGGAAGGCATCGCCCTTTCAATATCTCAAGGGTCCTGATTATTCTCAAATGATTAGTTTTGAAGAATCATATTACTCCTAGCTCGCTCAAATTAGTGTGTTATTTGTAGCCCTCATGGATGCTTGAGGTCTTCCACCCGTTTGTGTACCTTTCCAAAACATGCATTTTCCAGAAATATTGCTGAAAGTGATTCATTTTTTTCGCTGCATTGAATTGTTTACGGATTATTAAGAATAAGAGTTTAAGCTGCCCAGTTTTAGTAATCATAATCTAGTATGAAAAGAATAAGGGTGTTTCACTGTGAATAAGTAACAGTGACTTTGTGTTTTTTTATGAAAAGTAGGTTTTACGTAAAAGCATTGACTGTCTTGATTTTGAAAAATGAAAAGGCGATAAGATTATAATTCTTTAAACCACAAAATTCCTTTATGAAGGATGAAAAAGATTTTATAGCAGATTTAGGAGCACATGAAAGCCTTGAATATTGTCTACATCCTTCTTTAAGGTATCCACATGTACACGTAGGAAATTTTACCGTTTTCTAGCAAGAAGAATGTGAACTATTCACGTTCAAGATTAAGATCAACTAAGAACAAATGCAAGGAAAAACGTATCAAAAGATCAAGCCGCACCAACAATGAACAATGTTTCATTCACCTGTTATACTGTCTCAACATTACATGTGTCACGTAGAAGCATCTCCAGCATGCGCACACAAATAGGAAAACATATTAGCACTTAACACTCAATAGTATGTCAATCAAGAAAAAACGTTTTGAACTATGAAATTCTTTCCTCTACTATTGATCAAAAGACCTAGTAGACTTTGGTGAGCTCCACTCTACACCATACACATTCTTTAAGAAATCTTTACTCCCACGATCCACTACATAGCTCTTATGTACAAGGACCACCCACGTGCTTCATATGATGCCTAGATCTATTTTGTTCACAACTATCAACCAATAACCTCAATCATGAAAGTAAACATCATTGTGGAACTCTAAACCATCATGTTAGTCAACTTCAATTCTGTTGAAGATGCACGCGTAAAGCATGCGAGTTGTGGGACTAATTTATTTTCAAAGATTCAACTACACTCCAGTTTGTTTTTATAACTCTTGAAAGGATAATGTGTGAAATGTGAGGAGATGTGGAGAGTATTCTAAAAAAAACGTATAGACAGGCCCAGTAAGGACTCTGTCTGAACAATTTAGCTTAATGAGTGTTGTAACCAAGAAATCATGATAAACCAATGCATGCATAATGTATCACATGAAAGAAATTCACCAAAGATAATACAAAATGTAGAATGAGCCCCAAAACGTGCTTTTGACATTAAAAGGATATCATTTTGGGTTAGGAAGGTTTGTTCTTCTTGACAAAAGTATAAAATACACGTATAAAATCTAGTGATAAAGTACAATATTTATAGAAAATACCCCATGAAAAGAAAAAACAAGAAAAAGATATATGTGGCACAATTTTGAAATTTCTATAAACAAACATCTTCCACATGACAAAGAGAATTCCCTTGAAACAAACCTTTTCGATCGTTTCACTAGACATCCTTGAAAACAACTCAACAGCAATCAGTTTTGTAAGAGCCCACAGTATGGAACTTTGAAAGTTGTGGAATTGAACGTGGCCTACGAGTCATCACCTTAACATTATCTATCATGAGTAGTGGATGAAAGTGTAGCATTATTTATTGGAAATGTTGAAAGAGTAGTGATGGAAGACATTTGTGTATTTTTAATCAAACGTAGAGGAAACACTATCATTATTGCGAAATTTCACCTTACACTAGAGATCTTGGCAATACTCCTTTACATGAGTCAAAATACAGAGAAATTTAATTAATTTCTTTCAACATCATCACTTGCCTACAGGCTTAAGAAGTCCTTGTTTGTAAGAAGTTACACCCATGAGGATGTTACAACTTTTTCTTCTTCCCATCAGCCGCCACCATGCATTTGTGGCCACCCTAACCTACAATGGTGCGACCCTCATGACTTTGTGGCATGTCAAACATGGACGCATCCATACATAACCAATGCAATCTAAAATAGATTTATGTCCGTTTCCTCCCACATCAAAGTGATCACCATATCAAAAATTTACACCCCATTCATACGAGCATATTTGAAGCACTTTTAGGATGAACACTTCTTGAACATGAACACTTCCTTTTTTGTCAGAAATGCCACAACTTGTTTCTCAACATTCCTTTTCATAAGTGGTGAATTTTTGTTTTACATATTAAAGAATTATTTGGCATCTATTGAAAGGGTATTTGGAAAAAAAATCAGTGATTTGATGATTTGTTCATGGTGGATCATTCGCGAGGAGATGAATGAGTTTCATTTATAATAACATTTTCAAGTACAAAATTTGACAAACAAAAACCTCCTAAAATGGTTTGTCCTAATGATACATCGAGTTTTCTGTGGAACTCTAGAAGTACTTATCGTCCATGTTGAGAAGGATCCATCTTGTGGCATCATGCACTCAACACGTATCTTGTATAACTGAAAGAATTTTGACAAATGCATCTTCAATGCCAACAACATCATATGAATCATGAAAGAAAATAGCACAAAACCTACCACTACTTTAACATTTGGATGTTTTCTTCCACTTCCTAAAGGAAACACGTTGTAATTTAGATTATCACGAAGATTGGCTCATCTACCTTCGACACATGAAGAGAAAATTCTTTCATTGTCTACTTCATTGGGATGAAAAATGTTGGACCATGTGACACGTCTTTTCTAATAGAATAGAACACAAACCGTTTCAAGATCTATTGAGGGCTCCTTGATTTCTCCATTAAAAATCATCATGCATCTCTTGACAAAACCTGACTCCCTCATCAATTTGAGCTAAAAACAAGCACCAATGATCACATGTGCCTTACTTCAAAGATATCCAATCTACAAAAGATGAAATTCGTTAGAAACCATTTGCAAACACATAAAGATTTATTTTTTGAATAGATTTTAATCCTTAACAAATAACATCGATAATTGAGGGTGAGAATCCTCCACCTAAACCTCATTAATAAGTTTTAAACACATCCAAGGATGTGATTGGATCTGTCTGTTACTTGGCACAATGAAGAATTTTCCCGTTTCTGTTATGGTGATATACTTGGGCAATGAAGTTATCTTTACGATTGGTCTGGGTGCTTGTTCATCCTTGAAGTATCATGGATAAGTAAAAAAACAGGAAGAAAAATGCAAAAGAAACTTTAGGTTGCATTTGATACAACTGTTTATGCAATGGAAGAATTAATCCACTTCAAAACACATCTCAATGAAAATATTCTTTCTTAAAGCGGGCAAACACATCTTTCCATCAATGAATAATCTACCCCTTAACACCATTGGCTCTATTAGCAGTAAGACATGAAAGGGTGTTAGATATTGTAAAAGGGTTTCTTCCCACTTGTTTCATGGAAAAGGGATACCTTGCGGATAAATCGCATGAAAACTTAAACATGAAACGACATGTACATTCAAGTATATGAGGAGGATCTAGAAGAATGCATCGAAATCATGCAAGGTTAAGGAGAATATCCTACCCTACCACCACCGTTGGATGGAGTTCAAATCCAGCATGAGTGATACACGAGAACGTACAACATTGAAGCCCTCTAAGATCTTGGAATCATGAGCCGCATGTCTTTATGACTTTGTTCCACACCAAAGCAGTGTACAAAAGAGTAATCAAACCTATGAATTTTGTTTTTGGGTACTTTTCTACTTCAAAAAAACTTCAGGCACCATTATTAGTATATTGTAGTCACGGAAACGTAATTGCCACATCAAATTTACGAGGTGGAGAAGGAAGAGTGGCCACTAATCGGAATTTTCACAAGGACACAAGTGAATGTCTACCTTATGGCATCATCCAAGACTGCAGGAATGGCTCACCATGGATTGACACCTATGTTTCCTACTTTGTTGATTCCTTCAAAGGCAGACAAAAGAGAAAACAACTTCAAGGAAGTTTCACCTCCCTTGAACTTTCCAAAGGTAAAGTCTATATGTCATTTTTGTTGTGATCTTCAACCTTTACGTGAAAAAAACAAGTGGAATTCAATTAATGAGAGCAACCACCAGCGATGTAGGAAGTAGTTTGGATGTTACAAGAGTAGAAGGAAAACCTTTTAGTTACTATACAACATGCATAAAAACATCATCAAGAGTGAAAAGGAACTCAATCACCATTCAAGCATAGAGAATCATTTTTCGTATTAAAAAGTGGTGAATCTATAAGAAACTCATGTTTTAGAAACGTGTCAAGAATTAAAAAAGACACCTGTCGAGTAAAACAAGGGTTTAAGCACTATGGAGCCAAAATCGTATCTTTCTTGAAGAACCATAATGTTTTCATATGATTTAGATTCGTTCTAGGAATTACAAATGATGTTGTGAATGTCTGGAAAAATAGAATATCTTGCATCATTGATTGCTGAAAAACAAATCTTCTTTTCCCACAATTGATGTCATGAAAAAACCAACCAAAGGATATATGCTGAACTAGGGACTTTCTCATGGAAATATCTATTGTATAGGAATATGTTTAGCAAAATCATGATGCTCATCAAGGTTTGAATACGGGGCTTGTTCCAATCCGTACTTTCTACAAACTTGCTTAGAGTCCAATTAAGCTATAAGAGTGCGATACAATGAGAGTTCACTTCGCCTACATGCGTGCTTGAGGGAGATCATCTTACATACCAGGTTACATGATGTTACGGAGCATGCCATGTTGTATGTCCATCCTCACCCTCAGTGATGATAAGGCAAAACATTGATTTGCTCTCTTTGTGAAAGGAGCATGCACTTAATTTCATGAACTCTCAAATCAACAAAATATGAGACACATTTCTAAAGTAGTCTACCTATTCTTTCAATGATTTTTCTTATAACATAAGATCATCTGTGGCTTACTCCACGTAGTGTGGTGTGAGTTGAAACACAATTCAAGGCTTAAGGCCTTGCATCTACTTCAATAAAATTTCTAATACATTCATGGATTGGAATTTTCATTGAAGTTAATTATGGCCCGTATTTACTTGTGTGGATTTGTTGTTTCTACATCAATTAAAGGAATAAAATATTTATTTGAAGATTACTTACAAGCAAATTAGTTCTTAAAACTAGAAAAATGAAACGTTACCTTGTTTTCAAGTTTTAAGCATTAAAATTCTAGTTTCTCTTAGAATTGTTTACAACACTTCACATCAATTTAAAAAAAGTGTGGTTGACCTCAATCTATCATCATCATCATTGTTGAAGGTATATAGGAAAAAATAAATTGATCATATCAGAAATTCAAGTTTTGAGACTGTTTAAAATTCTAAATAAATGGATGTTTTTGACTTATAGAATTTTAAGATTCTCAAATTGCACTTGTGAGGTTACATATGTCATCCATAGTGAAGAAATAAGGATCTATTGTTACATCCAATATGATCCTTTACTCAATCAGTTATGTGCTAGTGCTAAAAACGATTAAGTTTTGCCCCTTGGGTTGAGCGGTAAACCTTGTCCATGAAACCTCATAATTATTATAACCACCTGGTCAATTAGCAAGAAGAGATGAAAATCATTTTTATGCCTAGACTGCCTCACATGAAACCCACCAATGAATGCCCGAGTACCAGTTTGAAGAAGGGAGCCTAGTTTTTTGCCTATTAAAACAAAAACATATGGTTCTTCACCATGACAAAAAAATCGAATAAAACATAAAGAAGAACAAGGCACAAAGCTTTGGGGTGTTGTGGATGGAATTCTAAAGCTTGTTACCATCTTCAAGGTGTAGAAACTTGCAAAAACTCCCCTCCATTACATTACTTGAACACTACACTATTTTATTCACAACAACGTTCATACATGTTCCCTTTTGAGCTCACATGTTACATCATCAAATGGAGTTGCAAGGAATAGAATTACTCTAGGATTTGTACACAAATTCAGAGTTTAATTCAAAGAGTTTTTTTAATCACCCTAGTTTTGTACACTATGCAATTTGCGTTTACTACGCTGACAACATCTTAATTTCCTAGAAGTTCAGTAGTGTGTTTACACTTTTAAATCTGTAAAACACCAACTCTGATTGGATAAGTAAACTTCTATTTTCAAAAGACGTTTTAACTGCTATGTAAATTTAAGTTTTTCATTTTATTTTCAATATTTTATAGATGGAATCATTCATGTCTAACCTACATTCGTACTCCCAGTGCTTTCATGGTATAGTTTTCAGGTTTTTTCCATATCTAAAACGTCACCTGAAAAATGTACCATGAAAGCACTGGGAGTACGAATGTACTTACTGATGCAAATACTTGAACCCAAGTACACATAGTATTGGGGCAGAGTATTAGAGAGTGTATCTCAAATTTGCACCAGTGAGTACAAAATTTTTGAAACATGCTTGTGCTTTTAACAGTCCCTCCTCTAGATAAAGCACCCAATATGGCCCCATAATACCCTTGTGACTTCAGGGGCGACAAGGGGTGGGGAGAGACAAGCCCTTCCACCACACAAAATGAAAGTTATGTCAAGAGTGTATAGGTAGGTGTATCTGTTAGACAACATGAATACACAAGTGTATTATTTTTATGAGGCACTATAGTAGATGAATAAAATCAGTCAATGTTACACCTTCTTTTAGTGAATTTAATCATTATGTACGTAAACACAAATATGTCACAGTTTTGGCACCCCAGAAACTCAAAACAACACCCTCATGTGAGCCTCCCCCAACACCGTGATTTTCTTAGGGGATTGTGTCGTGGTTTGTATCTTATGTTTGCACAGAAATGTTCACGTGTTTTGTAACTACACACTCCTTCAGATACATTATCCAATGCACACCTTGAGTAGAATTTGATTTCATTGGGGGGGATAACAAATGCACACCCTCAATCAGATGATTGGAAAGTAATGAACACACACATAAATTGATAGAGTGTTCTTTAAGGATCTTAGAAAAATTTTGAAGCTCTTACTTGAGAGCATTTTGAGGCCTTGAAAAAGAATTACATCTTCACCCTGATAATGTCACCCTCTCTTCAAAAAGGGCGATTAAATCGGGGGATTATAAAAAATAGTGTACTGTAAAATCATTTTAATATCAAATACAAATCAGCAACATACAGTTGATGTAGGGAGGGGTTGGAGAAAACCATCAATTGATAAGTCAATGGTTGTACTCGAGCATTTTCTTCAAGCACAGTCAATGTCTCTCAAGTAATGCGTGTTAGAAACTCTTTGTTCACTAAACTAGCATTTCATTCTCTCACTTACTCTCACAAAGAAGTCATACTAGATATTGGTGAAGAGAAAATGAAGAAGTTTTAAGGATACTTCTAAAGGTGAACCAAACGCTACCACTAATCACTCTAGGAAAAACCATTCCTTGCGACTTTGTTACCTTCCGCTCGAGCAATAGGACACCCCATAATCACGATTGTGTCTCTTTGCTATGCCTTTGCAAAGAAAAGAGCAAAACAGTGTCACTATTAATGGTAACAATGTGAAACTCAATGCCATAAAGACACCAAATAGGTAAGAATTCAAGTGGTTGTTCTTCAAAGGAAGTTTTCTTTCCTACCATGGATTGAAAAAAATGGTGTTTTAGGGTATCTCTTTAGTAGGAAAAGTCATTGAAACTCTTGTTTTCATGTTTCCAAAACTATCTTCGCACATTATCTCACAAGTAAATTCTTGGAAATGAATCTTTTGTCTCTGAATTTTTCTTGGAATGATCCTCACCATATGTTTTAGTCTTGTACACAGATAATCAAGTTTCAAGATTTTTTGTGATTGAGCATGAATGTCCTCACAGGCTATGACATGTTTCTTTACATGCATTTTAAGTGGGAAGGTACAACTTTCAGGTCCTTAGGGAAATTTCAAATTGATGCTATAATCTAGAGAATAGGTAAAAGTATTGTGGCCCTGTGGAGTTTTTTTAGTTTCCCTTTTTTTGGGCTTAAGTATAGAAATTGAGGCGTGACATTGGAAGTATCACTGAAAACAGTTCAAAACGATGACAACTTATATGTTTTGTGTATTTTTGCAATGGATGAGTGAAAATGTTTCATACTTGTAGATGTCATTTGGATTGGAATGGATTGAGGATGATAATACGTAATTGTGAAGTGTTTACAAATTTATCATGAAAAAATAAGTTGTAACTTCGTTATAGTGAATAAAAAGTTGCGATTAAATGTGGAAACAATTCTAATTATGCAACAAATTATTGCTATTATTGTCAAGAACTCACGTGATGGTTTCCACAAGGATTTAAGATATTACCTGAAAACTCCTTTAAACAAGCAAGTTTTCACTTGCACGTAGTAGTAGTTGTTTCGACAAAATTGTAAAATTCACAATGTGAATTTTTACTTTTCTTGCCTTCCAATTTGATTTGGTTTCCATGTCACCTTGTCGTTGCTCCATGATTTGCACATATTGGTAGTTGTTTTCACTTCTTTCTAGCTAGATTAGGAGAAATGGATAAAAACCAAAACTATCCAACACAAACATATATTGTGAGAATGGTGTGATTAAGTTTGTTGTGTTTTTGGGCGCTAATCAAAATGGGAAGCTGTAGAGAGATTGATCATCAATCTCACCTTACGGCTATCACGTTTGCAACTTGTTGATAATGTGCTAGGAACAGTGTGGCAAAGTTCACTATGTTTATATGGGGTGATGTTTCTCTTGTTGATCGGTAGGCTTTAATGCACACAGCTGACTAAGTCTATGTTTTGTTTTCTTAGATTTCACTTACCAAATTTGTGCATATTCTCCCTAGGGTCCTTATGATGATATTCTTGCATGACATCTTGCAAAAAGTGATGCAAAAAATGGGTACATCGCCCAAGACCCTTGTCAACGGTGGTTTGGACTCTTTTGGTCAAGTAAAACTTGAAATACAATTGAAAGTTTTGAAGGGAACACTATCTTATTGTTGGTTGGTCAAGGATGCCAAGGTTGTGAACTTGCATTTGTTAACAAGAGGCAGGCACTTGCCATTTGACATCCCGGGTAGCCTATGATGTATTCATTTTCTCTTGCACATTCTTCCTTGTGTTTCTCTTTTTCCTATGTTTGGGAAATTTATTTGTTGAAGTATATGTTTTGATCCATGTCATTCTTCACGACCACGGTTACATGCTGTAAAAAGTTTTTCCTCGTGTCAAGTGCGAGGTTGCCTGCGCATTGTCATTCAAACTGAGATTCTATATGCTACTTGGATTGGGTATGCTGGTTTCACGAATGGAATGGCAAGGTTCACCAAAACGACTTCACCGTACAATATGAACGATAGTGGTTGTATCCAAACACTTGAAACTTTTGATGAGTTTTAGCATCTCCTTTCTTAGTGCCTTGAAAGTTTCCCCACTTCCCGTAGAATGTGTTTCCTCAAGTTTAGCACTGAGTAACTAGCTCTTGGGATCAAGGAAAAAGACTAATTAGTGCAAAAACCTCAACTTACCTGTAGGTTGTGCTTGTGTTTAGGCCATTTAGGCCTTCAACAGAAATGAGCAAGGGTTTTAGTACCTAAGTTTTTGGAATGTTGATGCGGAAAATAGATTACACATTTGTATCCATGGCTTGTGCGCTCGGACACATGTGGAATGTACCTTAAGAGCAGTGCTCGTCAACTTTGTTCATCGTTAGGATTTGACTGTTTAAAATGCTTCGATGAAAGTCGACAAGAGGAGAGCATTTTTTTTAAGAGATGTATCTGTCGACTGAGTAAATCAATGGCGCAGATAATGCGTCATACAGAACCACCGAGGTCATGTCGGATTCAAGTGCTTGCGTCCGAGGTACCATCTATAGCGTTGCTTTGTTCAGTCCATGGTTCTATTTGTGCCTCAAAACATATTTCTAATAAAGACATCTTATTGGGGTCGTCCATTCCTCTAAGATGATGTGACTTCACCTCGTTTTGTTTTAGCTCTGTCCCAATGCGCCCTGGTGCATGAGATTTTAAGAGGGCCAAATAGCCCGGATACCCATGAAACGCAAAGTTTAACTTTGATCCGCCTCGTAGCGGCAAAAAAAACTCAAAAGCCCAGTGAAAAATCATGCTCGCTTGTGGCATGCGTCAACAAGCGAGCATGAAAAAATCCTACATGCGGACATTGCTCCCACGCGAGAATCGCGAGGGAGTGATGACCACTTTGTTTTTTATTTTTGGTAACGCAAACCTCCAGTTCGATTTAGGGTTTTGTATGTTTGGCGCGGGTTCCGCCCGCGCCAAACATAAAACCCTAAATCGGACTGGGGGGTTTACGTGACAAAAAAAGAAGCGGTCATCGCTCCCTTGTAATCGAGAAAAAACGCCCCTCTTTCGTTTTGCATGATTAATTGTAAACTCAAACCTATCATTTTAAAACACAAACCACATTCAAACCATACTCCTAATTACATTTGAGGTTTTAGGGTTTTATTTTTGCGCAGGCTACTGCCGGGCCCCTTGGTAGCGGGGCCCAGCAGGAGCCCTTTGAACGTATGGGGAGTCTCAAACTTCCCTCAAACTCTAAACAAACCTCCCCTCGCTAGTATCACAAACCCTTCAACGAAGGGATTTGTGATACTAGCGCAGGGCGCCGCATACCATGCGTCGTCACCGCATGGCATTTGGTCTCGCCATGCATTTTTTGTCTGTTTTCTTTGTTACTGTCGTGGCGGTAGTGGCGGCTGATGGGTAGTTAAGTAATTTTTCGCCCGACTATGGGTGGATCTAATCCATGTTTCTTCTATTTGGGTATCACGTATAGTAACCCTTTCTAAGATGGGTGTTTGAACGTTAGTCCGCATAAGCTGTCCACCCTTCAGGAACCCAAACGAGCTTTCTAAAATTTTGAAGATCGAAATACTTGCTCGTTTCCAGCCGTGGCCTTGGTCTTCACTCAACTGCGCTCTGGGTACTCAGACGACGGAACCTCACTTGGTAGCACGTCACAACCGGAGGATCAGTGATTAGTCTGTTCGCGTGGGTGGTAGACCGGTTCCGTCGCAAGAAACATGTTTAGCGAAATTCTCTCCTCCCCCGTCTTACCGGTCTTGGTGGCCCGAGGCACCACCGGCTATCGGCCGTCCCCTCTCAAATGCGTTGGCCACGGCTGGGAATGGGTGAGTGGGAACACGATCGAAGGTCACCTACAATCCCACCCACCCACTTTCGTCGGACGACCTCCGCGGATGGATTTGGGTCAGGCGATAGGATGTGTGTGATGGACAGCAGATTTTTACCAGTTTTTTGGGTTACATAGTAACCCTATTGTTTTCGCTTCGTGTGACCAAATTGGGAATATCTTGAGCATTGTCAAAGCCCAACCTGAGTTAACTGTACAACAAAAAAAGTTGACCCGGTTTGGATGATGGGATGTAATTTTTGGAATATTTTCGACAGGGGCAGACAGGCTTTTTCGCGGACACCGATGGACTCGAACTACCGGAAAGTGGGTGGCATCGACATGTTTCACCCACTTTCCGAGCTTCAAATTTCTAGGCTCCGTCGCCGCTGATGTCAGCAAGTAGGTGAGTCTCGATCATGTTCCCGCTCACCCATTCCCAGCCGTGGCCGTAGAGTTAAGGGGGAAAGGGGGACTCAAACTCAGGCGAGCGGTTA
>SZWC01015606.1:33388-68761 GCA_023375785.1 Penium margaritaceum | reverse complement strand
GTTGTGTTGTGTTGTGTTTCGTTGTGTTGTGTTGTGTTTCGTTGTGTTGTGTTGTGTTTCGTTGTGTTGTGTTGTGTTTCGTTGTGTTGTGTTTCGTTGTGTTGTGTTTCGTTGTGTTGTGTTGTGTTGTGTTGTGTTGTGTTGTGTTGTGTTGTGTTGTGTTGTGTGTGATATTGCCACCACCACAGAGTGCGCCAACGGGGGCTACTGCAGCGACGGTCCCACGGGCACGGGCGCGTGCATCTGCCCCACCAACACGACGGGGTCAACCTGCTCCACCTGCAAGGGCCAGACCAACCCTGCCGACGAGTGCCGCACTGGTGCGTGCGTGTGGCGGAATGAATGCTGCTGTTGGTGCTTTCGATGAGTTTGTGCCAGACTGTCTTTGCAGGCACAAAGGCCTTGCAGGCACAAAGGCCTTGCAGGCACAAAGGCCTTGCAGGCACAAAGGCTTTGCAGGCACAAAGGCTTTGGAGGCACAAAGGCTTTGCAGGCACAAAGGCTTTGGAGGCACAAAGGCTTTGCAGGCACAAAGGCCTTTGTGTGGCTGCTGTCCTGCAGGGTCACACTCAGGTCGCCTCTCTTCTCGCTTTCCTCGCATCTCTTACGAGTGCTCACGTCATGAGTGCCACCCCGTCCGCTGCCTTCTGGTTCAAATCACAGCGGGCAAGCGGCAGCCTAGGCTGCTGCTGCTTCTACTGCTGCTGCTACTGCTGCTGCTTTGATGCACAGCACTTTCCTGCACGGTTGCGCCTTTGCCTGCTGGTGTGCTGCCTCCGCGGGTGAATTCAACCCGGTCTTGCTGCCACCACCATTCTGATTGCGACCAACGCCGCTCCAATGTCCCTTGTACCTCTGCCGCTGCCAATGCTTTCATTCAATGTGACGCAGACATTGACCCGTGCGTCACGTACGTGAACGCCAGCTACAGCCAGCCCAGCCCCTTCGCCCTCTCCTGCCCCGCGGGCCTCGAGTGCCTGGCCAACACCGAAGTCATCCCCTCCACCGCGTCGTGCGACTGCCCCCGCTCCGCCTCGGGCAACGCGATCGCGCGCAAGCTCGCAAACGGCACGTGCGTGGACATCAACGAGTGCGCGCTCCCCGCTGACTGCGACCTCAACCCGGTCTGCAACCCCTGCAACACCATCGTCGACTACGTCTGCGACGGCCGCGACCCCAAGGGCTGGACCGACCCGGACGCCGGCTGGCTGTGCAACCCGTACCTCTCCAACGCCACCTTCCGTGACCCGACGACCAAGGCGCCCAAGTTCCCCTCCGGCTTCAAGACGGCCACGTGCAGGAACCTCGACTTCACCGCCGGCGGCTACAACTGCACCTGCAAGCCTGGCTGGAGGGCCACTGCCTTGGACGACGAGGGCCACGTTGTGCAGTGCAGCTACGCAAGGGCGTTCCCTCCCCAGCCCCCCTCCTCCCCGCCTCCCAAGCCTCCCTCCCCTCCTCGCAGCCCTCCACCAACCACTGTTCGCGGTCGCCGCTTACGTTAGCCTGAACGTAGTAGCGGGAGGGGCTCACAAATTCCGAGCTGTGAGATGTAGGAGCATGTCATGTCTCTGGGTAATTGTGGTTTCTACACAGCATGTTTTCCTTGATTTCTTGATTGAGAATAATTGGATTTTTGCATATTCTTGAGAAGTACAATTCAGAAATAGCATGATCACGGTTGAGCACTACCTGTTACATCAGTTTACTGACTCGCCCATCATAGCTGCAAGCCTGTGTGGATGCATGCACATGAAATTCCTCCTCCCGTAGGGTGGGATGTGTGAACCCATATATATATTGTCCTGTCCTCATGGAAATCTGTACTCTAGAATTCTGCACTCAGGGAGGACCAGAAATGGACGCATGAGCCTACTACCTGTCTATGCCCCAATCAGCATGCCCTGGCATTCATGTACACTGAGGAGATGGCCTGCTCTTGTTAAGAGTGCCTTCAAAGAGGAGAGGCTCCGACGCACTGCAGAAAACACCATGCACACATGTCAGCCTCACTGCACGCGCAGAGAGTTGAACTCGCCACTGCTCACAACTCACGTCACGGGATCGACTCTCTGCTATCACGTACTGGCCGAGACAACCTGAACATGGCTGGATGTAACAGCCTGACAAACTCACAAACAAAATGATACAAATCTGTTGATGAACTCTCTATGTGAATCCCATCATGCTCTGCAATGGCCTTGGATCTAAAACTGTGAAAAAAGTAGATTAATGCAACGGATGGGCAAGCATCACAACAGAAAAAATTGACACATAAATGTCCTAGGAGGGGCATAATCGGCATCACATGCACTACGTTCTACACATCTGCCCCATTGGCACCTGCTCTTCCGCGACATCATTGTGCTACCAATGAGGAACATGATGAGAAGTTTCCTGAGCTAAGTGGAAACTTCGTAGCGCTATTCTTGCTGATGCGTAAACACTGTCGTGTTAACACTCACGTCCTCTAGCAAGGCAAGGGTCTGGAAGAGAGGACGTAGCGGTTGGAGCGGGTGAGGATGCAGACAGTGATGCACAGAAGCAGGTGGAGTGGTCAGAGGAGATGGAACATAGGTGGGAGATACTGACAAAGAGGAGATATTGCCCTCAGGCTATCCGGCCCATCAGAATTCTTCAATGTGAGAGACGGCACATACAAGAGAAGAGACGCGGTCGAGCGTGTTTGAACTGAACATGTTTTAAACAAAGAGATTGTCACAAGACTCAATGACACGATCACAGTCAGTGTCCCCGAAGCGCCATGCCTTGAAGCCGGACTGTGCAATGAAGTCATCTATCTACTGGTATCAACACCGGGGATAATATTTTAGAACGTAAAAGGACTTCCAAAGCTTGCACACATATCTCTTCGGTGCCTATACCCCCTCCGACACCTCCATGTAAATTCCTTTGTTGATGATCCTGTCAAATAAGGCCATCTTCATGTCCATTTGGTGGAGCTCCATATCCTTCATGGCTGCAACTGCAAGGATTGATTGGATATTTCCAAAATCGTATTTTGGCGAACTTAGTCTTGAAGACCCACTTGGAGCCGATGACCTCAGCGTCTTTCGGCCGGTCAACCAAATCCCACATTTTGACTTACGTGATAGACGTCGATGCTGACTTGATGAATGCGTCCCAATTCTCCCCCTCGGGATGCTCAAGCACCTGATGCATGTTCATTGGCTCTCTTGATGCAGCCATTATGCATTGTGTCATATCAATCCATTGGTTGGTGCCTGTATTTCAGCACTTTCGTGTGGCAACATGGCATTTGTTTCAGTCCATAGAGGGCCTTGAACAGACGCTAGACTTTGTTGGTACCCTCACTGAACTGAAGTGGTTTGGTCATGCAAATTTCAAGACTACTTTGAAGTAAGGCCTTGTCGACATCCATACGTTCGAGCTCCCTGTCATGCTAAGTAACCAGATTGAGGATGGTCGGAGCAATTGTGTTGCTCCCAACATGAGCAAAGGTCTCATCAAAATCAACCCCAGGGATATACGAGAACCCTTTGGCGGTGAGTCAAGCCTTATACCGCTCGACTGAGTTGTAAGCGTTAGCTTTTGGTAGACCCACTTGGCAGAGACAGCCTTTCAACCTCGTGGTATGTCCACTAGTTTGTACACACCGTTCTCAGTCACAGAATCCAATTTCTCTTGCATTGCCTTCTTCCAAACAGTGGATTCAGGAGCATCTCGGGCCTCACGGATTGTCATAGGCTTGAGAGGCAATGGAGAGAGCTAGTAGCAGCAAAGTAGCAGGAAACAAAACCATTGAAAAAAGTCTCAAGAGCATGAGGAAATACATGCTCAATAAAGGAGCATCCCAAAGGGAATGAATCCATGAGCCTGGCGTCACCAGCAGTAGACTCACAAGAGGGAGCTGTAGATGGTCGGCTTCTAAAGGATAGAGCCTGCGGTCGCCCACCTTCCACGTACGGAGGGAGTGGTACAGAGGTTGCTGGTACGGAGGGCTACACCTGAGACGGAGATGGGAGAGGAGAGGATGCAAGGGACAATATCATGTCTCCTGTATCATTCCCTGTGGCACAGGGAAGGATACAGGAGACATGAAATTTGGCTGCTTGGGAGGGCATGGAGGACGAGGTGGTGGATGCTGAGAGGAATGGCTGGGGAAGAGGTAGGCATCCTGGAAGAGACAGAGGACACGGCAAGAAGAAGACGTTGAGGGGATGCAGGAGGTGAATCCTCCTGCATTAGGAGGTTAGGTCTGCACCTCAGAGGGATGGTATAACATGACCCGATCCGAAAATGCAATATCTACAGACCCTCCTTCAAGTTGAGAGAGTTGGACAAGAGAGGGTACAGCAGCAAGACAGGACAATTCATGCTTGAATACATCCACAAAGAGAAGAGTATCCTGGGACTCAATGACTCAAAGAATGATAGGTTCCTAGAATTACCAAGCCTTGGAGAAGGATGACACACCGAGAAAGATGCATAGATGACCGTGAGGTGATAGCTTGCCCTCATGGTGGTCATTGGGAAGCTTGACACCAGAAAATGATCCCTAAAAAATGGGCAAGAAATGGAACGGCATAACGACAGGTCCAACGATCAAAGGGCTTGACATGACGAGGGAGAGGGCCATGAGGAATACGTTTCTATACCCAATGCATGAAGGAAGTCAGTGAAATCACTGTTGTGACACGGTGCAAACGGTGCAAACACTTGTTGTTAAGACTGCTCGACCAGTGTGTGAGACAGGCAGCCGTGAACTAATAGAGGACACCACTGCCGAGAGGGGATCTATGCCGCACAAGAATAGCGGCAAAGTGCTCAAGCTAAAATGCAAAAAAATTCAGGTAAATATATGAAATTTGGGGGACCAGGCACGTCAAAATGGAAAAAAATGCTTACAGATAGCATGGTGCTGCTTTGCCGAAGTAAAAAAAACAGATGCAGGCTGCGTGCTCGGTAAGCATCCGCTGACTCATCAGTACATATCTGCATTTGGTTGCTTGGCACAGTCAGAGTGCTATGGGCAACGTGCCTAGTGACTGTCTTGTGAAGAAAAATGAGGGCGCAAGTCTCCGTGGGGTTTTCTTGCACGTGATGTGTAGTATCAATCATGTACATGTCAATCTTTTTGGTGAGGATGTCGGGTTCCGCCAGAATGAGGGTACGTGCAGCACGACCAGCTTCAGAAATCTTGGGAGTGAAGGGGGAAGAAGCAGAGGTGTCAACAGGGAGTAGCAATCCCACAGGAGCTTGCCTTGGGCCCATGAGCTGAAGCAGGCCACCCAAGGGGAGAAGGACAGCCTGGTGGTGTAGTAAAGTGGCAGGTTTTCAGTTTCAATTTGGCGTTAAAGGAATATGTGGGCAACGGTGGCCATGGCATGCATGAGAGGTGGTCCTGCAGCAGGGTTTCTGGCGTAAGCCACAGCATTAGAGGAACCAGAAGAGGAGTCAATGTCCACAGCGAGAATGATGGCAGCAATAGGGGGAATGAAGCACAGAAATCCATGAAAATTTTGGCCATCTCTGCTTATGCGTTGATGTCTTTCTGCATCAGTTCCTCAATACAGCGGCAAGCTGCATCAGCCTCACTCAGGGCAGCCTGGAGTGCCTCAATAGTGTCCCCTAGTCCACGCATGATGAATGTAGGTGCAGATGATGTAGCAGAATGTGATGTGTGTGCAATGGTAACAGTGCACGTGAATGAAGAGGAGTAGACAGAGAGAGAGATCACATAAATTGCAGGGAGTGGGGAGAAGAGTGGCGGTGCAACCGCTGCAGAAAAAGATTCTGACACGGTGATCCTTGCCGCCACAGCCACCAACAGACAGAAGAGGTCAGTCAGAGTGGCAACAACCACCGCTGAGGAAGCATGGTGCATAAGGTGGTGGGCCTCTCCCTCGGGCATTAGGATGGCGGAGGCTGTGGAGACACGAATGGAGCTAAAGGCGCTGGATGTCATGTCAGCTGCTGTGGCAGCTGCAGTGTCGACAGTGGAGGAGGTCTCCGTCACCTGTGCAGCACCGTTTGCTTCTGAAGTAGCAATAAAGGAGAGGGAGGAGGCTGCCTCAGTCTAGGCTGTTGTGGCACGTCCAACGACCATGCCTATGGGAGCTCTGCTGGCTCTTGTTATGGCTGCAAATGTAGCGGCTGCGCCGGCAGCCGCATCATGAATGGCTCTAGAAAGGCTGAGAGGGTCATCGTGCAAAAGCAGTGCTGTGACACGATCGGGTTGCTCTTGGACATTATCTGCAGAGGCTAGAGCATGACTTGCTACACCATCAGGAGTGACCTGAGATGTGTGTGAGCCCGGTAGTGGTATCCCTGGGGGGGATTCAGGCAGAAGGTCAACAATTGACATGAAATGATCAATTTCACGCTCTCTCACCTCTTTTAGGCAGTGAATGTCATTACGTCAGTAGACAAGGAGAACATGGGAGCCCAATGTGGCTCATCGGTTTCCTGTCCTCACATGGTGGTGAGGCTCAACAATGCAGTGAATGTCTGGCCTGGAAATCTCCCGGTTACGCTCCATCACCATAGTATGCGGCGAGTAAGGGGGTGTAATTTTACATTCTCTTCAAGGATGGTGGAGCAGCCAGCATGCCTAAGAGAGGGTAGCCGGGTGCTGCTACCATAGGAAGAGGCGGGAGTGGTGGAAGGGAGGTCCAAGAAAGCTGAGGAGCAGTAGCAGAAGCTGCTGTGGCAGCTGCAGCTGCAGCATCGTGAGGTTGCTGCGGCGGAGAAGCTGAGATGGCTGAGGATAGCGGAAAGAAGCTGATGTTGCAGATGTTGCTAGGGCAATATGAGATTTATGCGGCAGAGATTTGGAGACCGCTCAGGGTAGCCAAAAAAGGTTGTTACTCCAGGTTTTTCTGCGGTAGTGTGAGGTTGCTGCAGCAGGGATGCCGAGACAGCTGAAAGCACCAGAAATAATCTGCTTCAGTTGATGTTGTTGTGGCAACGTGAGGTTTTTGTGGCACAGATTCCAAGACAGATGCAGGCAGCAGGCAGAAGCTGCTTCTGTAGAGGCTACTTCTGTAGAGGCTGCTGTAGCAGTGCGAGGTTACTGCAGCAGAGATGCCAGGATGGCTGAGGGCAACCGAAAGGTGTCGGTTGCCCTCAGCCATCCCCATAGATGTCTCCGCAGTAACAGCACCATTGGAGGAGGGATTCACAGTAACAGCACGAACTAACATCCATCTCGTCACTTGACCTCACATCCTCTCTATTTCCATCTTAAACTTGTCTTCATATGCAGCTGAATATGGCCACTTGGCTTTGTGCATGCTCATGCAGATCCCTGGCTGTGCCCATATGGCACAGGAGCACCATCGTGTTGTGATCGATCCATCTGCAGCTGCTGAGCAACTGCCATGGTGTCCTGGAGACTTGTGTCAGAAACTACTGGGCATGTGGTTGCAGTTCCAACGTTGCCTGAAGGGTCTTCACTTGTGTTAACGGCTTTATGTTTTGTGCGATTTCTGAGTCTAAGCGTGAGCTTTTTGGTTGACTCACGCTATGTTTCTGGGACTTGGACAAAGTTGCGAGACAGTCACTGTTGCGAAGGGAATAACATAATTTAGCACTAATTTTTGGACATGGACATGAAATGACGACTTCTAGGGCTGGTCACAAGCTTCCCAATGCACCGAACCACATGCGATTCGGTTAACCGTAGCTCTCGCTACGTCTGTCAACGTGCAGCACACTAATCCAGCCGCTCACTTAGCGGCTCGCGTGGTGCCTGCCCGCCAAAGCCTCCTCGCACATCAAGGACCCATCAAAACGCATTTCCGGAGGCGCAGATGTCCATACACGCAGAGGCAGTGCCCCCTGTGCTGTTCGAGTGAATTTCAATGAGTTGATTGTCGATTTTGGAGATGGGGATTGATGTGGTTCGAAACCTGTCCGCAGACATGCAGTCGGAATTTTGACTGTTCCCGAGTAACAAACTGTACTATTGAGCTTCGGACTCCGAGTCAGGATTTTGGCTAAGTCCCAAAGTAACAACCTGCACTACTGGTTCCGGTCAATCTTATCCACCGGACGCCTTGGCAGTCTTCCGGGGCAAAAATACCAGATGTACATTTGTTACTCCTTCCGGTGGATTTTTCAGCGGCAGTCGAACCACGGCCGACTCCCACTGCCGCCGTGCACAACCCAAATTTGGAAGCCTATATCTCCCGTGGTACTTGTTCAATTTCGGTGAAACAACTTCCACCGGATTCAGCAACTCATAAACTTTCAGGCTCTCTAATTAAATCTGGATTTAGAGCACTCCTCAGGCAACTAGAGTAAATTGCAAGGAATTCCCCCCCTCTTGTGGCTTGTCGACGCCTCTCGGCGCCACCTTGGGCATGCCAAGGGGCAAAAATACAACATTCTCCCCCTTGCACCTTCCATGCCTATTGCTCTTGCTTGCTCTCCCTCATCTTCCGTTGCGTCCTCCAGCCCTTCACCGCTGGTCATCCCAAGTCCGGCCACGCTCATCACGTGGTGATCCACTGGTTGCACGTTGGTCAAGTGATCCACAAGCATGTGGTGCGTGCTACAGTGCTGTAGTAGCACCTGACCCTTCTCCACCATGCCCCGTGCGTAATGGTAATGCACATCGATGTGCTTCTTCCTCCTCTGTTGCATCGGGTTGTTGGTCTGCGGGATAGCGCCGGTGTTGTCCTCTTGCACCACTGTTGGCCCTTGCTGCAGCACGTCTTGCTCCCCTAGCAACCTGCAAAGCAAGACCTCGTCTTGCCTCCTTGACCGCTTCGGCCAACGCGATGTACTCGGACTCTACTGTGGAGGTGGCGACACAGTTTTTCTTTCTCCTGCACCATGAGACCGCTGCACCTGCGAGGAAGAACACGTAGCCGGATGTGGACTTCCGCTAATCCACATCGCCGGCGTAGTCTGCATCCGTGTTGCAGACCAGACGCAAAGGATCCGACCGCCCTTTGCAGTCAAACCTCAGGCACACGTGCCGTGTTGCCTGCAGGGAGGGGAGGATGCGCTTGACTGCCTTCTAGTATAGTGGCTCTCGATCAGCCACATACCTGCTCACTTAGCCCACCACGCAGGCCAAGTCTGGTCGAGTCACCACCATGAGGCTGTCCACCACCGATTGGTAGGGCACCCCTACCATATCCTCCTGCTCTTCTTTAGTTTGCGGCGCCATTGCTGCACTCAATTCACAGGTCGTGGAGACCGGACTGCGAACTGGTTCACAGTCCTCCATGCCGTACAGCTTCAGCACCTCGGCCACGTATTTGGCCTGCCCCAGCTCAAGCGTGTGTGTCCTCCAGTTCTGCGTGATGCTCACCCAGAGGTAGTACTCAAGCTCCCCCATGTCTGCCATCTAGAATCTGCTGCTCAGCTACTCTTTCAGCCGCTGTAGGCTCAGCAGATCCGTTGAGCATAAAATCAGGTCTTCCACGTAGAGGGTGACGATCTAATGGAGTATTTTTTTGTGCCACACGTACACGCTGTGATCCAACTCATAGCGCTTGAAGCCGAGTTGTGCAATGAAGCTGTCCATCTGTTGATACCAGCATCTGGGCGATTTTTTTAGTCCGTACAGGGACTTTGGTAGCTTGCACACCTTGCCCTATGATGCCTCCACCCCCTCTGGTACCTCTATGTAGATCTCTTTGTCTATGATGCCATTGAGGAAGGCCATATTCACATCCATTTGGAAGAGCTCCATGTCCTTCATGGCTGCCACCACAAGGATCGCATGGATGCTTGTGAATTTGGCGACGGGAGTGAACGTGTTATTGTACTGCTCGTCCTTATGCTGTGCGTATCCCTTCCCCACCAGTTGCGCCTTGTATTTATCAACCACACCTTCCTTTGGGAATGTGGTCTTGAAGATCCACTTTGACACGATGACCTTGGCATCTTTTGGCCTGTCAACGAGCTCCCATGTGTCATTTTCCGTCATGGACGCCAGCTCCGGTTTTATGGCTCTGTCCCATTGATCCCCTTCGGGGCGCGCAAGCGTCTCTTGCACAATTGTTAGCTCCGTTGATGCAGCCAGTATGCACTGTGTCATGCCGATCCATAGACCGGTGCTTGCGTCGAAATGCTTCCCCCCTCTCTGCTGCCTCCCGCTGCGGCGCGGGAGTTTTGGTGGTGTCTCGTCGCTCTGTTGTTATCCCTCCGACTTTGCATGCTCTGATGAATTATGGACCAGAAGGCTCCCTGAGGATCTCTCCTGCTCCAGCAAAACACCGCCCGGACAAGCACGTCTAGTGAATTTTCCACCGACATCCGATGTGTACTCCGCATGTAGTGTGTGCCTTGGCAACCCTTGTACATCATCCGCCAGATCCTTCTGGTGGGTCTTCTCATCAGCTTGATCATCATCTAACTGCTCTGCGTTGGCTCCCACTACTGGTGCACCGTTGTGATCTGATGCCGCATCCTCAATTTTGGCGCCTGCCAGCTGCTTCTTGTAGTGAAGGAAATGGAAATAATTCTCCGTCTTTGAAGATTCCACCACGTCCACATCGTTGCTGCTGATGTAGCTTTGTTTTTCATTAAGCTGGATGTCTCGGCTGCAAATCACCTTCTCCTTGTGCATGCCATAGAGCCCGTACACCTTGTGTACGCTCTCATGGCCAAGGAAGAGAAACAACTGTGCCTGCGGATCAAACTTAGTATCGTGCCGCTACACAGCCTACACCATCGCGTACGCCTTGCACCCAAACACTTTCGGGTGTGCCACACTTGGCTCGCACCGGCTCCAAAACTCCCACAGCATCTTCCAGCCACTCTTCCCATTCAACACCACTGTAGGGATGAGGTTAATGGTATAGCTCGTCGAACGCACAGCTTCTACCCAGAAGCTTCACGGTAATCTTGCATCCACAACATGGTCCGCACCATGTTCAGAAGTGTCTCGTTCACCGGCTCCACAACGCCATTAGAATGAGGAAAATACGGTATTGTCTGTTCCCATTTTATGCTTTGCTACTTCATCCACCCGCTAAAGCCCACATACTCTCTGCCGTTGTCATTGTGTAGCGCTCTGACCTTCTGGTCAGTTTGCCTCTCCACCCCGGTGACATACTACTTGAGCCAGTCCAGGACCTCACCTTTCCTCTTCATGAAGTACACGTAGAGTTTTTTGTTGTAGTCATCATTGAAGGTGACGAAGTAACATACACCGCTCTTTCACGCCATCCGCGTCCGCACATGTTGTAGTGCATGACCTCCAGCAGGTCCAAGGCATGATTCATGTCCTCATTGAATGGTTTGCGCCGCATCTTGTCCAAAATATAAGGCTCGCACTTTTTTTGCTTTGCTGCATCTATCTCCTCTTCCACACTGTTGATGACAAGGCTTCATACTAGCTCGCGTTTTGCCATCTCCTTCTCGATTGCCCCAGTTATCGGTCCCATACCTCCAGATCAGCTCCCTCTCCTTTAGCTAGGTTGATCGCGTGTTCCTCCAAGTGTGCTGAATCTATCGCCGCGAGGATGACCTTGGTCTCCACGATGTAGAGGCGTCCCTTGCGCTTAGCCTCCAGCACGGGCTCCCTGCCACTGTCCTTACGCACGACTTCTCATTTTCCCATGAAGAGCATCTCGTACCCCTTGTCCATCAAGCAGCTGACACTTACAATGTCAGCAAGGCCAGGTACGTGCCGCACGTCCTTGATGACGCGCTGCACCCGTTTCTCATCAACCACCACGTCCACTTCCACGTCTCCTTGGCCAGCCGCCGGCTCGACCTTGTCGTTTGCGACCACCATGGACTTGTTGGACTTGGTGTAGTTGATGAACCCGAACCTCTCGACCTGGGTGTGTTCCGCTCCGGAGTGAAGGCATCACCGGTTGGCCTTCTTGAGGTAGTGATTTTGAGTGTCGTTGAGAAGAGCCGTCTTGCCTTTGGCATCCTTGCCTCTGGCCTTTGCCTCCTCGACGCATTCACGGGCCAAGTGGTCCTCCTTGCTGCAATTACGGCACGCAACCTTCTTGGTACCCTTTTTGCTGCTGCCATGTCTGTCACCTCCTTCGCCCCCGCTTCCGCCACCACGCGTTTTGGTGAAAAGGGCCGATGAGGAAGACGAGGAATCCCCACAGCCCCGTTATTGTGCCTCATTACGGATGTACTCTTTGACCACCCCATAGGTGAGCTTGTCCTCTGTCCATATTCCCAAGAAGGTGATGAGAGGGCTCCAACTGTCAGGAAGGGCCATGAGGAGGGCCATCGCCTACATCTACGTATCGATATTCCACTCGACATCGTTACACAGTGAGGTGAGTGACTCGAACTGCTACATGACAGATGACATCATCTCCCTCCTTGATTCTAACCATGAGGAGTCGCTTCATTACAAAGATTGTGTTCGCCAACGACTTGAACTGATGGATGGCGCAGATTTGTTGCCAATTCTTGGCTGCCAGCTTGCAGCCTTGGAAGAAGCCCCACTGTGACTTAGCTGTCCTGGACACTAGTAGCATGAGTGCCTTCGTGTTCTTCTTTGTGAAGACCTCCATTTGTGCTTCTATCACTGTTGCTTCATCGAGGAATTCCATTCCCTTCATGACCGGCAACAGTCCCTTATGCGCGAGGTGGAGCTCGAAGGGCCACCTCCATAGCCCAAAGCCTAGACCACCTGTATAATTATGGATGGAATATGTCTCCTTCTATGCCAGTTGTGCATTCTTCCACTCGGGAACCTTAGAGTTTGACGACGACGTCATCCACGACGACAATCCCGTCCGCCACGAAAGCCGTGAGCGATGTGTAGTCCGGTCAGGACTGTGGGCCCATAACCCTTTGTCAGAAACTGCCGAGCATGTGATTGCAGTTCCAACATGGCCTGAAGGGTCTTCACTTGTTTTTATGGGTTTTGAGCTGGGAACACAAGCTATGAGCTTTCTCAGCGCCTCACGTTTTGTTTCTGGGAGTTGGACAGAGTTGCAAGACGGTCACTGTTGCGAACGGAATAACGTAATTTTGCATTAGTTTTTGGACATGAACATGAAATGATGAATAATAGGGCTATTGACAAGCTTCCCAACGTACCAAACCGTGTGCGATTCGGTTAACCATAGCTCCTGGTATGTCTGTTGAAGCGCGTCACACCAACCCAGCTGCTCACTTAGTGGCACTCGTGGTGCCCGTCCGCGGAAGTGCCCTCGCACATCAAGGACCCATCAAAATGCCTTTCTCAAGGCGCAGATGTCCCTACATGTAGTGGCGGTATCCCCTGTACTTTTGGAGCACATTTTATGAGTTAATCGTCGAGTTTGGAGATGGGGATTGATGTGGTTCGAAACCTGTCTGTTGACCTGCAGTTGGATTTTTGACCAAGTCCCCGAGTAACAAACTGTACTACTGAGTTCCGGACCCCAAGCCAGGATTTTGGCGAAGTCCCTCAGTAACAACCTACACTACTGATTCTGGTCAATCTTATCCACTGGATGCCTCGGCGGTCTTCCGGGGAGTAAACACCAGATGTACATTTGTTACTCCTTCCGGTGGAGTTTTCACCGGCAGTCCAACCGTGGGTGACTCCCAGAGCCATCGTGCACACCCAACTTTTGAAGCCCTTATCTCCCTTGTCACTTGTTTGATTTTGCTGAAACTTCAACTTTCAGGAACTTCAATCAAATCTGGATTTGGAGCACTCCTCAGGCAGCTAGAGTAAAATGCAAGTATTTTCCCCCCTTCCAGCGGCTTGTCGATGCCTCCTGCCACCGCCTTGGGCGTGCTAAGGGGCAAAAATACAACTTGCTGGGGCACTTTTCCATTTTTCTATAGCATGTAGGATGTTTTTGGTGGACCTCCCTTGGGCCCAATCTGCATATTTCTCCCTCGTGTGTCCACCGTTCAATGCCAGACCTACACACATGTGCGGTCATTGTATTCAGCTTACGACACTGCATCCATAGGTTGAGACAGTTCTGCATTCGAATACCTGTGCACCGCGTTATGGATAAAACCTTAATTCTGGGCTGGTTCTAGGGCAAACTGACCTGCCAAGTGAGTCCACTGCCATGTGCCACGACAGCTACTTATGCTGTGATCTTGTCAGTTGCTATTTCCCCTCTACATATTTGAATTACATCTTTGAAGCTAAGGAGACTATGCATGTGTCTCCAAGAAAATTTCTTGTTGTTCCTGCATCTGCCTTGCGTGTTAGTGTGTCAGCTTTCTGGAAAGCATCACCACTTCAGAAACAACAGAGCTAGTACGCTTCCAGGAATTTTCTCTTAGTAATCAGAGCAGCGAGGCATCCCCTTTTGAGCTGCACAGAAGAGATGCAGCAGCGGCAGCAACAGTGAGATTCATAGTTGCAACCGCAGTCCTGGGAGGATCCACAACACCACAGTGGTCTGTTACAGCAGGCGTGCAGATGTGACAGAAAACCACCAGCACCAGTAGTAGACCCTCCACTGGTGGCTGGAGTAGCCACAACAGCTACAGTAGTGCACCAGTCCAGCACCTCAGCGCAGCTGAGGGCCAACCGCACTGCAGCACAATTGCACTGGAGCAGAAAGGCAACAGAAGTAGTGTGGCAGCAGCAGCCCTAAGCACTGTGGCAGCAGCAGTTGTGCAACAGCAGCCACCATTGTAACAGCAAAGCAGTGGTAGCAGCAGTGCAGCAGAGGGCATTGAAGCGGCAAAGCAGCAGATCAGTGGAGTAGTAGCAGAGTAACAACAGTAGATCAGCAACAGTGTAGCAGCAGAAGCAGCAGCAGCAGCAGCAGCAGCAGCAGAAGCAGCAGCAGCAGCAGCAGCAGTAGCAGCAGCAGCAGCAGCAGGGGAGCTACATAGCTACAATGCCAGTGCAAAGGGCAGCTGCATGAGTCCAGCTGCAACAGCAGTTGCAGAAAAATCCATAGCAAAAGCAGACAAGGTCTCCCCCTCATCCGTGCCTGCGGAAGTTGCGTGAAAGGTGAGAGCAAACTTAAAATAGGAAGGAAGTTGACAAGGAAAAGCATTCAAAGGGAATTTTTTAGGATCCTAACCCTGCTGAAATCAGCATCACATCCGTTGACATTAGTATTCCTTGATGATATCAGCAGAGCTAATGCTGATATCATCAGTGCCTTTGCCAAATTTCAGGGCAAGACGTCACTTTTTTACCAGCATATCACTCCTTAAGGAAGGCCTACCGATTTTTGTTTCAACACATTTTGTGTCTTGGCGCATACTGAGCAGCACACATGGCACCCCACACTGACAAGGGAAAGGGGCCATTAGAGCCCAGTGGATCCTCCATGTCAGGTGCGACGAGCCCACACTTGCAGGCGATCAACGATCTCCGGCGGATGAAGGATGAGATGCGGCGACACTAGCAACTGCACAATGACGCAGTTCAGGATATACAGGAGTTGTTGCTGGGGCTTTCAGGGATTTCCCCACATTCAACACATGGAGACGATGGAAGCATACCACCGGGCCAGAATTCCGCCTCTCAAATCTGAGCCAGATACCAACAATCCCCCAAGCAAGAGGACTTCAAGGGTGAGAAGGAGGTGGCTGCAAACACACATGCACACAAGGTGTGTGTGCTTGAGGGACGGCCTCGCAAGTTGCAATGGTGATCACCATCTAGCACACCAGTGCGTCATCACTCCTTGAGATGGACAAAAGGTTTCTCCTTCGGCAGAATCCCTCTTGGCGGCCTCACCATACAGCACATACCCTCCCTAGAGCTTGAGTTCTTCCTTCCCACAGAGCGGCGATGAAACGAATTCGAAACTTCCCCATCCCGCTACTTGAGTGTGGCACAATTTGAATGTTGAGATGTGATACTTCAGGTGTGGACAGACGCAGAGAGATTCTGGCCTTACTAAAACCAGTATAAGACCTCTGACCCTTGCTAGGTCCACGAATTAGTGAGAGCGATGCGCAGTCTCCTTTCCACTGTGCCGGAGGATACGGTCATGGAATTCCGGCCCTTCTTTGGCACAAAATGGACCGGGATCGGGGCAGATCCTCACCAAGGCTCGGAGCTGGCACTGATGCTGTTCGCTACAATGACGCATGCGACCAGGACGGGCTCCTCACTGAGTTCCACTCTCTTTCCAGGGTGCATCACAGCTTGGAGCTGAATATTGGCACAACACCATGCACATCTATACCGACCTTAAGACAGGTGGCGGGACGCAGCTATGGGCCCTTGACACCGTCATGCTGGGGAAACATCTGGAGCACAACAACATATTCTTAGGCTTTGACAGTGTTGCACTTGCCGAGAAGTCTGATTCCTTTCAGCTCCTCCCTTGGACCCAATGCTACTACATTCAGAAAACAGCGGCCAAGGAGGCAGCCCGAGCAAACCAGTCAAGCCTGCCTTTTGTAGTAATGACCGCAACACCTCCGACCATCTACATCTCTCTCTCTATCTCTCTCTCTCTCTCTCTCTCTCTCTCTCTCTCTCTCTCTCTCTCTCTCTCTCTCTCTCTCTCTCTCTCTCTCTCTCTCTCTCTCTCTCTCCCTCTCTCTCTCTCTCTTTCCCTCCTTCTCTCCCTCTCCTCTGACTGGCCAAACTCATGGCATTGAAGCAACCATCCAAGGGAAGAAGGGGAAGAAGGGGCGTGGAATAAAAAAATCTCAAAATACCAGACGGAATTGAAGCAGTTCTGACAGCCAGGATGGGACACCAAAACCATCACAAGCAGCGACCAAGATTTCAAGGCCATGGACAAGGAGGTCTTGCAAATTCTCATTTTTCTTTGCAACCTCCTCAGCTTCTTCAATCCCAAAGTAGCATTATTCCACCTGGTGCACTTGGAAGCAAAGGATTTGAACACGTCAAGTGTTGGGATTGCCAGCAGTTTGGACATCTAAACAGATACTGTGATAAACCATGTCGACCTCATTTTCCAGCTCCACAGCATGCGCTTCTCGCAATTGAACCATCCACAGTGCAACCAGAATCCAGCCTTCTTGGAAATCTACAACAGATGATGGTGCAAATGTCTCAAGGATGGTCACAACTCATGCATCAAATGGAGGCCATCGGTCATCAAACTGGTGGTGCAAGCAACACGGGAATAAAATTCATTTCCTCCGTTGCCGATATGCCAGCAGCTCCATCCTTGTGAAATTCAACTCAACTGAAGACATCCGACACCACTGATTTCATCATGGAGGAACTGGCCATATTGACAGCGTATTTTTGCTCGCTGCCGGAATCCTTGCATGGATTCTTAACTCTGGCAGTACCCGCCACATGACCTGCAATAGAACCTGGTTTGTGGATTTCAAGGAGTTCAAAATGCCCACGCCAGTGAGGCTTGGCGACGGACACATCATCCCTTCCACCGGTGTTGGAATAGTGCGAGTCTCTATCTCATTTAAAAAAAAATCACATCTCGCATCTTCTTTGACATTCTCGCCATCCCAGAACTTGTAGCTAATCATTTATTTGTCACCAGACTCAACGACAAAGGCTGCCAAGTAATCTTTTAAGCAGATAAAAGCTGTTTGGCTGACTTCTCGATGGTCCTACACTTTTATAGAGACGTGCTTCAATATTCTCAAAGCCCCCCGACTTCTTGGTAGAGCTTTTCGAAGCAGCCACTCAGGTTGCAATCCCGCACACGTCGCTTGGCACAAACTCCGATGATCTAGCATATACCTAATTCTCATTTGGGGCATTATGTGCTCAATGCACTCGACGCTTGTTATCAAAGCACACTTACTGCTAAATGCAAATAATCCATTTGTCCCAAGTCCTCAGATTGTCTTTTGTCCCATACCTCATCCCTGTGAACCACCTATGTTCCGTTTGGTGTAACACTCGGTATCAGAGTGCTGTAGCGCTGGAGGGGCATCCAATGGATTTACTACCTGGCGATAACCTCGCATGAGTTTTCAGCGTGTCTCCACCATTCAGAAGATCCCAGACCTCATGATGACAACGGTGAACGAAGTGAGCATATCCGGAAACAAGCAGCAGTCTCCAGTGAACACTCCGGCGATGGAGGATGAACAGCACGCGAACACCAATGCCCTCCAGACTAATAAAAACAGCATTGGCAACCTTCACGGCAAATGGCACAACACCGATGAACCCGAAGGCCAGCCTAGTGACCTCGGGCTTGGTGAACTCTTTGCCTCCGCCGCTGCCCAACAAGCGCGAATAAATGAAGACTTGTACGAGAAATTGTTGGGAATCGAGAGCCTCAACACCTATCTGCTCCAAAAACGTGGTGATGCAGGAGCTTCAGATTTCCCGTGCACGCAAAGTACTCGCCAAGAAAGTATTACAACTCTCGATTGAATCCCAGATTTGACCAGCACTTTTCGAGCCGTTTGATCCCGCGAACTCGAGGGTAGCAAAAATCACGATGTGGCTGACGAGTTTAAAGGTGTAATTCACTGCTTTTGGGGTCAACAACAAAAAGAAGAAATATGACCTCGCGGCCTCGATTTTGCTTGACACAGATTTGAGTTGGTGGTCTCATTGCAAGACTATCCAACGGTAGCAGGAGACAGGCGGAGCCAGAACAATGGCTGACGCGACCACTCTCACAACATCAACTGCAAGTGTACTACCTCTCAAACAGATTAATCCAACGTGGCACGAATCTCTCACACCACCGGAAATGTGGAGCGGCTTCGTATACGCTATCCTTGCTTGTTTTGGGAAGTTTAACAAGAATTCTAATGCACGGTATAGGCTTCAACACCTGCGTCAGCAGTCCAACGTGACAGAATATACATGGTGTTTCTGCAAAATCACCATTGGCAGCGACCTAGTTCCTAATGAACTGTGTTTCTACCACAACAACGGCCTCAAGGTAGACATTTGGTGAGCAAGTGTAATTTTTGCCATCCAGGTTGACCTTTTGTGAATGATCGCAATAATCAATTGCATTAACAGCACCAACTACAATGCTCGGGTACAGGTTTCCAGTGGCTTGCGACCCCCAAGCCACAATTCTTATTATGGCAGAGGAAATTCGTAGTCAGCGGAAACCTCGTCTTTGATGGAGATTGACGCCGTCAATCAGCGTGATCATCGATTCTTCTAGAGTTGTGGGAAGCCGATCCATATCTCGCGTGACTGTCAGAAAAAACCTCAGAAAACCAAAAAGGGGAGGAAGCCAATAAGAAAAAATGAGGAGTCAAGAAATGGTAAAGGTCGAGTGGAAGACAAATCTTCTGTCCGGTCGGAATATTCTGTGCTAACCGATCGCCCTTCTGAGCGGCACACATGACCCCATACGAGGGTTCCAGAGATCACAAAGTTTGATGAGGGATACGAGGACGACCTACCGACGATACTGCCATGAGTACAGCCTAAGGGTTGTAGAAGTCAAAGAAAGGTAACGGCACTATTGGAAGGAAGAGCTTCTCACAGATTTGTAAGCAACGAAATGGTTCAGAAGCTGAGTTTGTAGACCAAGCCGGTTGTATTTGAAGGGAAAACCATCAACAGAAGACTGCAGATCTATCGATTTTGTGAACGACTCTGGCTATGATTCAGACATGTGTATGACGTAACGGTCTGGAGAACTTGCCAAATGAGCAACCAGAAAATCATCCTCGGACAAGATTTCCTGTACCGGAACAATCTGCATGTGAGTGGAGCAGCTGATCGGTCTCTGTCAGCATCGTTGGGAAAAAATGGCACCTATCTCTGGTTGAGCGACCCACGACGCAACGGCAGTTGCAGGAAGCAGCAGAAGTAGAAGTAGTAAAGGAATTTGCGGCAGCCACAAAATGCCGACTGTTATCTTTGGACGTGGGCAAGAGGTACCTGAAATGCGGAACTCAAGCATGGCTAGTCCACGTGGGAAGTGGAAGAAATTGCTGCTTGCTAGGCGAAAGAATGGCCTCAAAGCCTGAGATGTTTTCAGCAGTACCAAAGGAGCAACACTCACAATGGAGTTAGAAGGGATTTACCCTGAAGAACTGCCCCGAGAGCTACCTCCACAACGAAACATCTACCATCAGGTAGACTTGAAGCCGGGCAGCAAACCGACAGTGAAGGGGACCTATCAGATGAGCGATCACAAGCTGAACAAACTCAAAATGCAGCTGGACGAGATGCTCGGTTAGGATTTCATCAGGCCTTTAAAGTCACCATATGCAGCACCTATACTTTTCTTGAAAAAGAAAACAAGAGAGATGCGGATGTGTATAGACCACCGGGAATTGAACAACATTACCGTAAAGAACTGCTACCGTCTTCCTCAAGCAGACAAGCGTTTTTACCAACTTTGTGGGGCCCAATTTTTCAGCAATATCGACCTACTCAACAACTATCATCAAATCTGTATGCCTGAGAAAGACCTCCAGAAGATAGCATTCCACACCAGATACAGGCACTTCAAGTTCACGGTCACACCGTTTGGATTCACCAATGCTCTCGTAATGTTATGGCGGTGTTGAACAACATATTTTCCCCGTACCTTGATGAATTTGTCGTCGTGTATCACGATGATATCCTCGTGTGCAGCGGCACGCTGGAGGAGCACAATGGACATGTTAAAAAAGTTCTCTAAGTTTTACAAATATATATTTTTTGGAAAACTGTCGAAGTGCGACTTTAGTCGCTGTTTGATCGAGTTTTTGGGCACATCATTAGCGGCGGACAGATCACCATAAACCCCAAAAAGGTGGAGGTGGTCGCTGATTGGCAGGTACCCACAAATTTTTGGGACGTCCAAGTATTCTTGGGCATTTACAACAACCACCATCGATTCATAAACAATTACGCTTGAGTGTTAGCACCTCTCTCCGATCTCACTCAAAAAGCCACATGGTGGAATTGGGGGGACAACGAACAAGAAGCGTTCAACTCTTCTAAATTGTTCTAACCTTGGTCAAGTATTATGATTGGTAGATCCAATGGTGGCTACTGACACATCCGGTCAAGCCATCCGAGCCGTTCTCCTCCAAGACAATGGCGGTGGAGAACAACAGATCGCGTATATGTCAAGAAAATTACGCGAGCCGGAACTCAACTACGCATTGCATAAGAAAGAAATGCTCGTCCTTGTTCACGCGTTCAAAACATGAAGGTGCTATCTAGAATGCCAACGATGCATCATCCATACCGAAAATCACACCATAATATATCTTAAGACTAAGCCAAATCTGAGTCGTCGACAAGCTAAATGTATGGATTTCCTTGAGTCTAACTTCAACGACGACATCGAGTACCGGCCTGGAAAAAACTAATCCAGTGGATACTCTATGTGGGAAACCAGATGTGATGGCCGAGATTAGCATGTTACTCGTCAAATAAGACGCGTACCTCACGAGGCTGTTTGCGAAGGGATACGAGGAATTTGGTGGGTATGACATAACCCATTTTTGGTTCGACGATCCCTACTGGATATGCAGATTCACTTGCTAGGTTGTCGTTTCACCGAACGAGGAACTATAAAATATGCTATAGGAGGAATACCACGACATCGGTCCAGGTGGATACATCGGCGAGGACAAGACACTCAACAAGCTGGGAAAATACTATTTATGGGACAAGATGCAGACCGATGTGTCAGCTTTCTATAAGTATTGCGACACCTTTCAGAGACCGAAATCTCGTCGCACGAGACCACCCAGTCTACTCCAACCCCTATTTGTTCTGATGGGGTCATGGATCGATATCAACATGGATTTTGTGACAAGTTGGCCCGCCACTCCTGAGGTTTACGACACCATCCTCATTGTGGTGGACAATTTTTCTACAATTTCTCACTTTATTCCAACAACGACCACCGTCACTACAGATAGACAGCGCGTCTGTTTCTTAACCAGATCGTATGGCTCCACGACGTGCCATGCATCATCATTAGTAACAGAGACAACCACTTCACTAGTCGTTTATGGCGTAAATGGATGACGGGTTACGTCAGTAGGATCCAGCTATCAACGGCGTTCCATCTTAAAACCAACGGACAAAAAGAGTGGACCAATCAAATGCTCGAACAGCTTCTCTGCACTTTATGCAAGCCGAACAGCACCAATTGGGACGCCAAACTATTGACCACCAAACTCGCATACAATTCAGCCACCTCTACTGCAACTGGTAAACCCCCTTTTAAAGTGGTAGATGGTAAACTTCCCGCCACACGAAAAAGATTAATGTACCAAGGTAGCAATCCCAAAGTCGATGTCCACTCCGGGGACTTCTTGAGCGATTTGGAGGAAACACGGCAAACCCTCACGCAGAAACAAGCAACCATGAAGTGATCGGCCGGCCCACATCGCAGTGATGACGTATTTGGTGCTAGAGGTTGCGACGTCCTCAGCTTCACAAAAATCAAACTCTAAGGACAGGAATTTGCGAAGCTCAAACCCTGTTGGTCTGGACTGTTTGAGTTCAAGCGAATGGAAAACCCTGTTGTTACTCGACTTCGCGTGCCTGATAGCATGGTGATTCATCATGTCTTCCACATCAACAAGCTCAAACACTACCAGGACCACAGTTTGAACTTCCCCAGCAGAGACGTCGCACCACCACCTCCTGCGCAAGAGGAAGGGGATACAGAGTACATGACTGAAGACATCCTCAAGCATCGACACAGTGAAAAATAACTGAGTATCTGGTCAAGTGGCACGGCTATGACACCGCACACAAAAACTGGGAGTCCCATGACAACCTCCGAGACATCGATCACCTGATTGATGGCTACTACCACTGTCACCGGTTGACATCTGTGAACGTGCAGGGACGTCGCCTGCAAAAGGGGGGGAAGTCTTACGTCTCTGACATACACGAGTCCCTAAACTCTCCGAGTGGGAATTTTTTTCATTACATTCGTATCCCACCGCATGATGAATTCAAGATTTTTACGCCGATTGGCTGAGGGCATTTTGGGCCCGTGCCCCGACCTCCGGTATTTACTCCAGAAGTTTTTGACAGCTTCAACCATATTCCAGAATGGTCGGTAAAAGTACTGGGAACCATATTGATGTTTCAATGTTGTTCAATCGACTTCTCGACAGCACTAGGCCTTGTCAAGACGCGCTTTGATAATCTCGAAGCCCCCACGGCACGACCTCGTACGTGTCGCTCGGTACGAATGCCAAGGAACCAAAATTTGCCTCATTCTTGACATCTTGGCGGAGCTTCTTAAAGGAGCCACTCACGGCACGACCTCGTATGTATCATTCAGTACAAACGCCTAGGACCCAACATTTGCCTCATTCTCATTCTCGGCATTGTATGTATGTTTTTGTTGCACTCGACACTTGCTATCGAAGTAAACTTATGTTACGTAGAGCGAAACATAGGTGGTTCATATGGATGAGGTGCGGGATAAAAGATGATTCCAGTGTTTGGAACAAGTCAATCATTTGTATTAAGCAGTGATGGTACTTCGATGAAAAGTGTCGAGTGTGTCAAGCACATATATACAATGTCAATAAAGAGAATGAGGCATAAGTCAGGTCATCGGTGTTTGAGCCGAGCGACGTGAACGAGGTCGTGTCATGAGTGGTGGATTCGAGAAGCTCTGCCAAGAAGTCGGGGGGCTTCAAGAATATCGTGACGCTTCTTTGTAAATGTTGAGCGTCTTTGAGAGATTGAGCGACCGATATCCAAACATCGATATGGTTTGTGACACTTCTGTCAACCATTTGGAAAGTGCTCAAAGTCGTCAGAAACTTCTGGAACGAAACACTGGAGGTCGGGACAGTTGGCCAAAATGCCCTCGGCCAAACGACATAAAACTTCTGAAGTCGCCGCGTGGTGGGCCATAAATGTAATAAAATAAATTCCCACTCGCGGGTTTTAGGGACTCGTGTATGTTAGGGACCTAACATTCCTCCCTTCTAGCCGTGAGGTCCCGGCGTGCAAGCAGACGTAGGTCGGTGACAGCAAAAGTACCGTTCAATCAGATGGTCGACGTCTTGGGGGTTGTTGTAGGGATCCCAGCTCTTGTGCCCAGTGTAGTAACCGTGCCACTTGAGAAGATATTGTTGGCATTTCGCACAACCATAGCAAAGGCTTGGTCGGCCTTGCTGTCGTGCCAGGATCTTTGCTGTGCCAAGTAATTCTTGTACAATTGCTGAGAAGTGAATGTGGAAGCTCTAATTGTACTACACGAATACAAAGTACAGCAATACTATGTACAAGCTCAACAACAGTCTATGAACAGCTTAGCAACATAACCCTGATAGAGCCTGGCCTCAACTAGGTGCAACGTCTTGCTAGGCTTCCAGCCTTGTAGCAAGAGTCTTGGCATGTTGACCGTCTTCCGGGTTGAAAAGCCTTCAGGTTGTCAAGCAAACTCTTCTCCACGCTGGCACACTTCCGCCAGAGTCTGTGGGTTGTGAGTGGAAACCTCCAGGAAACTCCAGCAGCACCGGGGTCTGAGTCTCGTAGAGAGACCAAGTGGCTCGCAGACATGCAGAGTGGTTGATGCTGATACAATGGAGTTGGAGAGACTGGAATTGGTTACTTGAGCCACAACTGGTGCTCCCTTTTATACTGCTGCGCTGGTAGCGGTCTTGGCGGTCCAGGCTGCTCCACTGAAGATGGCGGTCCCGGCGGTTCCAAACGTTGATGTAGTAATATGTCGTCTAACATTGGAAGAGACGATGATGATGAAATAAATCCTCCACGAGGTCATATGTGAGCTAGGCGGCTGTCTTGATGCCGGTACAGTGGCTCACGCAAACCTCGTAGGCTTCGTACTCTCCAAGATTACCTCGTACGAGTCAGTTGCCAAGTTGTCGAACCTTGGAAATCACTCCAGTGAGTTGGCCGAGGTAGTCCCATCTTTCTTGGATACGCCAAACCATTTGTACACGTCCAGGGCTTGAACATGCCCTTGAGGACTAAAAACCCAGGAATATTCTAGTCTGTATAGTGGAAAACTCCCCATAAGAAATTTCCGGTGAATCACGGTAAAATTCGTGATTTCGCGTGGACTCCTCCAAAAGTGAAACCGATTGCATCGTACTGAAACCAAAATCTAGCGCAGTTATTGCCTCACTCCAACACTCCCCCTTGATAAGTGCGTTGATGAAGGTAAAAACACTCGGCCACACTTGAATTTGCTCAGTGACAAAGAAACCCATAGCGTCTTGAGTCATCACTGAACTTTTGTGGCAGCAACAAATTATGCTCCTGCTTCAGGAGTCAAGAGATGCACTCCCCCTAGATTTACTCTCCTCGGGTGTGAAGGAGAATTTTTTTATTTTTATTTTTTGGATCCAGAACTTGCTCGTGTTTTCTCCCTCTAGGAAATATTTTTTAAATCCGTTCGAGGAATCTTGGTTCAGCTCCCAACATTTTTCAAGGCTGCCTGGTTCTTTTCGGCAACATCCGGCTGCACCTCAAGTGTCATGCTCTCAGTTAGGAGGCGTTGACGGCCGGGAAATGTTTTTTTGAAATTCTTGGCTCCCTCCTACTCGCTGGTGTAGTAAAAAAGGACGCCCGGTGTTGTTTATGGAGCATTTGTGGTGTTGGAGCAGTTCGTCACTTGTCCCTTTTTTGCGTGCTGCTGCATCTCCGAGAGCCTGCTTTTGTCTTCAGAGTTCTAAGCTTGTCGCTCACGAAGGGACTTGTATCTCGCGTTGTTTCACGGAGAGACATGTCGAGTTCAGAGATGACGGCGAGGGCCTCTTCTGCTGCATCGGTTGTTCGTTGTTTGCCTTCTAGGAGATTTCCTGCGAGGCCATGCCGTCCTTTTGCATCGTTGGTTGGGAGCATTCGTCCTGTAGTGTGAGCTCCTGTGTCAGCTCGCGCTAAACTGCGAACTTCATAGTTCACGCTTAGGAGCAGCAAAGAGCCCATCACGATCGGGAGCAAGCTCTTCTCGTGGCGACCGGCGCTCACAAATGCGAGAGGAGGTCTCGCGAGACCTCCTCCTCTGCACGACGACGCTCTGAGCTCACAACTCGGCGTCGACATCACCTCAATCTCCATCGCACGACCGGTGAAGCGCGGATGATGTCGTTGTTCAGGACGCGGCCACGACGAGTGACGTGAGCAGTCAACAGAATTTTATAAAACTTTCTCAGACAAAATCTGCTGGTTCCCGACTTTCATAGAAACATCTGCAACTACTGCCAAAAGCTGATGTTGGGGATTTTGGAGAAACTCCTGCTTCTCGCCATCCTGGCATCCCTCTTGCGGATTCAAGAAATATCTTTCCGAAACCGCCGCCATGCCAAGAAATGCCAGTGGTGTGTAGAGGAAAGTAGTAAAATCAACGACCTTGTCGTCGGATGTCCTCTTCTCATAGTCAAAGTAGGAATTTTCCTTGCCACTGCCAAGAAGTTGTCCATGATCAGCAGATTCACTCTGAGTGCTACAGTTGTAGGTTGAAGCCGAGAGAGTCATTTCAGGCACCCTTGAAGTAGCTCTCGTGCTCCCCCTGTCTGTTTCACGGCCCGAAATCACCTCGTTGTGTACCAAAAAACAGAATGCATTGATGGCAAGCTTGCCATTGACCACATGTGATTTTCCAGAGCCATCGTATGCCTTGGATAATGTGAATCCATTCCGTTGGCTGCCGCAACGATGTTGCATGTATTCCAGGAAGAGGTGCACTCCCTGTTGATTTGTAGTAGAAAAGGAAGAGCCAAGGTTCTTTCCAGTAATTGGGCTCAGATTGAGCCTTATCATGTCATTAGAGCAGAGGTTCCCTTCAGCGAAGGTTTCACCTTCACGACATTTCAGGGAGATCCACTCCCCATTGCTGACAATGTGCGCTCCCTGCTTTAACAACTCTCCAAGCAATAGGAGGTTGAAAGAACTTCCAGGGATGAACAGCATGTTGCCAAACTGCACTTGAGCTCCCTTCTACCCCGTTGGTGTCATCTTCCCTTTTTCTTTCACTAGCACACGCCAGCTGTTCGCTATGGTGATGTAGCCTTTTTTGCTGTACTGAAGGTGTTGGAGGCTGGATCTGTCAAACGTAATGTGTGATGTGCACCCATTATCCAGGTACAACACGTTCTTTGAGCAAACTTGCTCGGTACTCAGAACTTCTGAGAGATGGAATACAAATCATGAAAAATCGAACTGCTTCTTTTCGACTCCAACTGTCACCTTCTACTCAGTCTCCTCATCTTCTTCATCACTGTCCTCCTCTCCACCATCCAAATCCTCTGACTGGTCCTCTTCGCTCTCCTGCCTCCTTCTACACTCCTAATCTCTTAGCCGCTTCCTACAATATAGGCTGATGTGTCCAGGTTGCTTGCAGTACTGGTACTTCCGCACAAGCTCAGATTTGACATGCTTGTCGTTGGAGTTTCCAGAGGATGTAGATGGTGATATTTGATTCTACTCAGGTGCAGGAGTTGAGTTCAGGATACAGTTGCTTGAATTCGCATGGGACATGAGGGTAGTGTAAGCTGCTGGGTATGTTGGATGGGAAAGAAGTCGTAAATTTTCCTTTGCAAGCTTACGATCACGCTCTTCTATCAACAGTGTCTTGCACACATACGTCTCTGTCAATTCAGCCTCCTCTTTGAACTTCAGCAAGTGCCTCACTTCCTTCCAATCGTTAGTCAATCTGTTAAGAAGGAAGGTCACAAAGACCGGCTCCAAAATAGGAGCATCAGTCACCACGGGCTGGTCACGTAGTGACTTGGCTTTGTTGATGTAGTCCTCAATACTTGTGAAGCTGCTGAGGCTGATGTGGAAAATGTCTGTAAGGAGGTGAGACTTGAAGGTGGAGTCTCCTGACATGTAGGTTTTTACTAGATAGGATCACACATGATGAGCAGATTAAGCCGATCCCTCAAACATCCTAATTGCTTGTTGGATACAAGGAGTAAGTTGGTTATCCAGCACCATATACACAGCCTTGGTGAAGTAGTTGAACTCTGCCACCGCTTGTGGTGATGACCCCAATGGTGGCGGCAAATACCGTACTGGCACCCATATTCGTGTAAATTATTATTTTTAGTTCGCCCATGTGTCACATAAATAATTCCTTTGTACCAAAATTACATGTCGAGACACGTAAAGCATAATTTTCCTTCACAAAAGAGGAAATTTTTCCACCGAATGCCTCGCTCAAAAAATTCAAAAATGACCAAAATTAGGAGAATATGGATAGCACTAAAAAGCAAATGAAAAAAGGGGTAAATATAGGTGACAGTATGGTAGTGTCCGTTGTAGAAGTCCCATAGGCAATGAATCTGAACAACTTGTTTAAACTTGTGCGCCCATTGTGGGAAGTTCTCTCTGTCAAACTGGTCGACCTTGATCTTGTGCAACTGCAAGGATACAATTGCTGTAGGCACCGTGATCTCCAGACGTTGGAACGGGATTCTTTGTCTTGCCAATGGTTGGGCAGGCACAAGATACTAGTGTATGGGTACAACTAGAAATGGTTGTCCTTGAGGCATTCCTACAGCTGCTACAGGCTGAGCCTCGTAGGCTTGCGGCATAGGATTCTGTTGAGCCAGTTGGTGTGATGCCAATGGTGGCACCCCTGGCATCCCGTCAGAATGTGCCAGGAACTGCTGTGGCACACCTCCATTTGCAGCTACTCCAAGCTGCATCTGCTGGGAGAAATTGTTGAAGATTGCCCCTCTGCATGCCCAAGTGCGGCGCTGGGAGGCGCCGACGAACCGCCAGAAAGAGGAAATTCATCGTCGACGGATCTGGCGACTCAAAAATTGCTCGGATTCTAAAATGGAGGATTTTCCCTAAAATTGGACGAGTCACTGAATCCGGTGGAAGTTGTTTCACCAGAATCGGACTAGTAACGAGGGAGATATGGGCTTCCAAAGTTGGGGTGTACGCGGCGGTTCTGGGAGCCGGCCGCGGTTCGACTTCTGGTGAATAATTGACCGGAACGAGTAACAAAATGCCATCTGGGGATTTTGCTCCGGAAGATCTGCCGAGGCATCCGGTGGATGATCCGCCGGATTTCAGGAGTGCAGTTTGTTACTGAGGGACTTAGCCAAAATTCTGGCTCGGAGTCCGGAACTCAGTAGTACAGTTTGTTACTCGGGGACAGTCAAAATTCCGACTGGAGGTCCGCGAACAGGTTTCGACCCACATCAATCCCCATCACCAAACTCGATGATTAACTCATCAAAACAGACAACAAAGGCACGAGGGGCGCCGCCACTACGCATAGAGACATCTGCGCCTCCAGAATGGCGTTTTGATGGGTCCTTGATGTGTGAGGGCGCCTCGGCGGGCGACGTGGTGCGCGCCGCTGACTGAGTGGCTGATTTGGGGTGCTGCGCTTCGGATGACGTAGCGGGAGCTACGGTGATTCGAATTGCGCACGGTTTGGTGCGTTGGAGAGCTCATGACTAGCCCTACAAATGTTTAGATCATGTCCATGTTAAAAAACTAATGCAAAATCGCGTTCTTCCCTTTGCAAAAGTGACTGTCTCGCATTTGTCTTCAACTGCCAGAAACATAGCGTGAGGCGACCAGAAAGCTCACCCTTGGACTCAGATCCACCCGCACAAAACACAGCCATGAGCACGGAGGACCCTTCGGGTCATGTTGGAACCGCACCCCGGTTCTCGAAAAAGGGTTATGGGCCCACGGCCCTGACCAGTCTACACATCACTCACGGCTTTCGCGGGAGACGGGATTGTCGTCGGGGACGACATCGCCATCAAACTCTGAGGTCCCGGAGTTGAAGACTGCGCAATGGCGCAGAAGGAGACGCAGGTCATCCAGAAGTATGCGGGCGGCCCTGGCTTTGGGCTATGGAGGTGGCAGTTCGAGATCCACCTCGCGCATAAGGGTGTGCTACAGGTCATGTTGGGAACCGAAGTCCTCGACGAAGCGACAGCAACGGAAGCGCAGAAGGAGGCCTTCACAAAGAAGAACACGGAGGCGCTTATGCTGCTGGTGTCCGGGACAGCTGAGTCGCAGTGGGGCTACTTCCAAGGCTGCAAGTTGGCAGCCGAGGCTTGGCAAAAACTTTGTACCATCCATCAATCCAAGTCGCTGGCAAATACAATCTTTACCATGAAGCGACTCCTGACGGTGAGAATCGAGGAGGGAGATAATGTCATCATCGCCGTGCAGCAGATCGAGTCGCTCGCCTCACAGTGCAATGACGTGGGATGGAAGATCGGCATGCAACTGCAGGCGATGGCCCTCCTCATGGTCCTTCCTTACAGTTGGAGCCCTCTCATCATAGTCTTGGGAGGATGGGCAGAGGACAAGCTCACCTATGGCGCTGTCACATAGTACATCCGTAACGAGGCACAGCGACGGAGCTGCGGGGAGTCCTCATCTTCCTCATCGGCCCTCGTCACCAAAATGCGTGGTGGCGGAAGTGGGGGCAAGGGAGGTGGCGGACATGGTGGCGGCAAGAAGGGCGCCAAGAAGGGTGCGTGCCGTAACTGCGGCAAGGAGGGCCACTGGGCCCGTGAGTGCACCGAGGAGGCAAAGGCCGGCGGCAAGGATGCCAAAGGCAAGAGTGCGATCCTCAACGGCACTCAGAACCACTACCTCAAGAAGGCTAACCGGCGACGCCTTGACTCCGGAGCCGAGGAGCACACCCAGGTCGAGAAGGTCGGGTTCATCAATTACACCAAGTCCAGCAAGTCCATGGTGGTCGCGAACGACAAAGTCGAGCCGGCGGCTGGCCAAGGAGACGTGGACGTGGAGGTGGTGGTTGGTCGGAAGCGGGTGCAGCGCGTGATCAAGAACGTGCAGCACGTACCTGGCTTGGCTGAAATTCTAAGTGTCAGCCACCTGACCGACAAGGGGTACGAGGTGCTCTTCAGGAGAAGAGGGGCAGTCGTGCGGAAGGACGGCGGCGGCGAGACCGTGCTGGAGGCTAAGCGCGAGGGAGGCCTCTACATCGTGGAGACCAAGGTGATCCCCGCGGCGACAGATTCAGCAGACTCGTAGGAACGCACCGTCAACCTGGCCAAAGGAGGAGGAGCTGATCTAGAGCTCTGGCACCGACGACTGGGGCATTCCTCACCCGCAGTCGTGAAGGAGATGGCGAAACGCGAGCTGGTACGCGGCCTCGCCATCGACGGTGCGGAAGAGGCGACAGATGCAGCAGTGCACAAAAAGTGCGAGCCTTGCATTTTGGGCAAGGCACGGCGCAAACCGTTCAACGAGAACGTGAATCGCGCCTCGGACCTGCTAGAGGTCGTGCACAGCGACATGTGCGGACTATTCAAGACGGCGTCAAAGAGCGGCGCGCGTTACTTCGTCACCTTCATAGATGACTCCAGTAGAAAACTCTACGTTTACTTCATGAAGCGGAAAGGCGAGGTCCTGGACCGGCTGAAGGAGTATGGCGCCGCGGTGCAGAGGCAGACTGGCCGGAAGGTCAGAGAGCTACGCAGCGACAACGGCGGAGAGTATGTGGGCTGTAGCGGGTGGATGAAGCAGCAGGGCATTAAATGGCAACAAACTACGCCGTATTCGCCTGAGTCAAATGGCGTGGCGGAGCGGGCGAACCAGACGCTGCTGAACATGGTACGGACCATGTTAGTGGATGCGGAATTGCCGCGAAGCTTCTGGGCGGAAGCTGTGCGTACGGCGAGCTACACCATCAACCTCAATCCTACAATGGTGCTGAAGGGGAAGAGCGGCCAGAAGACGCCGCAGGAGGTTTGGAGCGGGCGCAAGCCAAATGTGGCACACCTGAAAGTGTTTTGGTGCAAGGCGCACACGATGGTGCAGGCTGCGCAGAGACGCGACAACGAGCTGGAGCCGCGGGAAAGTTCGTATCCCTTCCTTGGCTATGAGAGCGCGCAAAAGGCGTACAGGCTCTATGACATGTGCAAGGGGCAGGTAATCCGCAGCCGAGACGGCGAGTTTAACGAGCAGCAGAGCTACATGAGCAGCAACAACGTGGGCATGGTGGACTCCCCAAAGACGGGGGAGTGGTTCCAGCTCCATGACTACGAGAAGGAGCCGGCGGGCGCCGAAGTTGAGGATGCGGCATCAGAGCGTGACGGTGCACCAGCGGTGGCAGCCGAAGTGGAGGACTCTGGTGACGATCAAACTGATGAGGAAATCCACCAGAAGGATCCGGCGGATGAGGCACCAAGGGTGCCAAGGCGCGCACTCCCGGCAGAGTGTGCAACGGGCGTCGGTGGAAAATCCACTGGACGTGCCGTCCGTCCGGGCGATGTTTTGCCGGAGCGGGAGAGATCCTTGGGGAGCCGTCCGGTCGATGATGAACCGGAGCATGCAGAGTGGGAGGGATTGCAGCAGAGCGACGATGCGCCACCAAAACTACGGCGCCGTAGCGGGAGGCAGCGGAAAGCGGGCAAGCGCTTCGAGGCAAGCACCGGTCGATGGATCGGCATGACGTGGTGCATGCTGGCTGCATCAACGGAGCCGACAACCATGCAAGAGGCGCTTGCACGATCCGAAGTGGATCACTGGGACGCAGCCATCAAATCAGAGCTGGCATCCATCACGGAAAACGATACGTGGGAGCTGGTTGACAGACCGAAAGATGCCAAGGTCATCGGCTCAAAGTGGGTCTTCAAGACCAAGTTCACAAAGGAAGGTGTGGTTGACAAGTACAAGGCGCGGCTGGTGGCGAAAGATTACGAACAGCGTAAGGGGGAGCACTACGATGAGACGTTTGCTCCCGTTGCCAAGTTCACAAGCATCCGGGCGATCCTTGCGGTGGCGGCTGCGAAGGACATGGAGCTCCACCAAATGGACGTAAAGACGGCCTTCCTCAATGGCATCATAGACAAAGAGATCTACATGGAGGTGCCAGAGGGGGTGGAAGCGCCGGAGGGCAAGGTGTGCAAGCTGCGGAAGTCCTTGCATGGGCTAAAACAATCTCCCAGATGCTGGTACCAACAGATGGATAACTTCATGGCACAACTCGGCTTCAAGCGCTGTGAATCGGATCACAGCGTGTACGTGCGGCGCGACAAACAGCTCCATCAGATCGTTGCACTCTACGTGGACGACCTGATTTTGTGCTCGACGGATCTGCCGAGCCTACAGCGGCTGAAAGAGCAGCCGAGCAGCAGATTCCAAATGGCGGACATGGGGGAGCCGGAGTACTACCTCGGGGTGAGCATCACGCGGAACCGGAGGGCGCGCACGCTTGAGCTGGGGCAGGCCAAATACGTGGCCGAGGTGCTGAAGAGGTACGGCATGGAGGACTGCAAACCAGTTGGCAGTCCGGTCTCCACAACTTGTGAACTGAGTGCGGCAATGGTGCCGCAAACAAAAGAAGAGGGGGAGGATATGGCGGGGGTGCCCTACCAATCGGCGGTGGGCAGCCTTATGTACGCCATGGTGGCGACTCGACCGGACCTGGCCTACACGGTGGGCCAAGTGAGCAGGTACGTAGCCGATCCAGGGCCACTACACTGGCAGGCGGTCAAGCGCATCCTCCGCTACCTGCAGGCGGCGTGGCATGCGCGCTTGAGGTTCGACGGCAAGGGGCGGGCGGACCCTTTGTGTCTGGTCTGCTACACGGATGCAAACTACGCTGGCGATGTGGACAAGCGGAAGTCCACATCCGGCTACGTGTTCTTCCTCGCTGGTGCAGCGGTCTCATGGTGCAGCAGGAAGCAAGACTGCGTCGCCACCTCCACAGTGGAAGCAGAGTACATCGTGCTGGCCGAGGTGGTCAAGGAGGTGGTGTGGCTCCGCAGGTTGCTGGGGGAGCTGGGCGCGCCGCAACAGGAGCCAACGGTAGTGCAAGAGGACAACACCGGCTCAATCTCGCTAATCTCGCTAATCCGACGCAGCACAGGAGGACGAAGCACATCGACGTGGGTTATCACTACGCATGTGACATGGTTGAAAAGGGGCAGGTGGTGCTGCAGCACTGCAGCACGCACAACATGCTTGCGGATTCCTTGACCAAGGCGCAACCCATCGACCGGCACGCATTGAGTGTGGCCGGACTTGGGATGACCAGCTATGATGGGCTGGAGGGCGCAGCGGAAGATGAGTGAGAGCAAGCAGGAGCAGCGGGCATGGCAGGTGCAAGGGGGAGAATGTTGAAGATTGCCCCTCTGCATGCCCAAGTGCGGCGCTGGGAGGCGCCGACGAGCCACTAGAGAGAGGAAATTCATCGTCGACAGATCTGGAGAATCGAGAATTGCTCGGATTCTAAAATGGAGGATTGCCTCTAAAAGTTGACGAGTCGCTAAATCCGGTGGAAGTTGTTTCACCAGAATCGGACTAGTAACGAGGGAGATATGGGCTTCCAAAGTTGGGGTGAGCGCGGCGGTTCTGGGAGCCGGCCGCGGTTCGACTTCCGGTGAATAATTGACCGGAACGAGTAACAAAATGCCATCTGGGGATTTTGCTCCGGAAGATCTGCCGAGGCGTCCGGTGGATGATCCGCCGGATTTCAGGAATGCAGTTTGTTACTGAGGGACTTAGCCAAAATCCTGGCTCGGAGTCCGGAGCTCAGTAGTACAGTTTGTTACTCGGGGACAGTCAAAATTCCGACTGGAGGTCCGCGAACAGGTTTCGACCCACATCAATCCCCATCACCAAATTCGATGATTAACTCATCGAAACAGACCCCAAAGGTGCGAGGGGTGCCGCCAATACGCATAGGGACATCTGCGCCTCCGGAATGGCGTTTTGATGGGTCCTTGATGTGTGAGGGCGCCTCGGCGGGCGACGTGGTGCGCGCCACCGACTGAGTGGCTGATTTGGGGTGCTGCGCTTTGGATGACGTAGCGGGAGCTACGGTGATTCGAATCGCACACGGTTTGGTGCGTTGGAGAGCTCACAACTAGCCCTACAAATGTTCAGATCATGTCTATGTTTAAAAACTAATGCAAAATTGCGTTCTTCCCTTCGCAAAAGTGACTGTCTCGCTTTTTTCTTCAACTGCCAGAAACATAGCGTGAGGCGACCAGAAAGCTTACGCTTGGACTCAGAACCACCCGCACAAAACACAGCCATGAGCACGGAGGACCCTTCGGGCCACGTTGGAACCACACCCCGGTTCTCGACAGAAAGCTGGTTGCACAACTGGTGGGGTACTTCCATCAGGCACATGAGCAGATGATGCTTGTGACTGTTGTTGCCACTACATTGGCTGCTATTGCTGTTGCAGTTGTTGTTGTTGCTGCATCATCTGTTGATGCATCTGTTGCTGCTGTTGAAACAGAGCTTGCTGTTGTTTTATCTCTGCATTCTATGCTACTAAATCTACACATGACTACTGCAACTGTTGCATATGTGTTGCTCAAGCAGCATGTGTGAGCTGCTCTTGCTATCGAAGGAGCTCCTGAGCTCCAAGCTGCTGCTTCAATGCCTTCGTTTCCTACTACAGCTTGTCGTGCCAATTTTTCTTGTTGCACCTTCCGATGCGCTTCCTCTGCCAAACGTTGTGCCTCTACTACTTGGCGTTGTGCATAAGGGTGCACACCAATTCTTGGGATCGAGGTTCTAGAACCGCGGTTCCGGTTCTAGAACCGGAATCGTGATTCCTGTTCCAAGAATCTGGAACCATCCGAGAATCGAGGTTCCATAACCCGGGTCTGGTG
>SZWC01015606.1:20361-33162 GCA_023375785.1 Penium margaritaceum | reverse complement strand
GGGGGCTGACAGTGACGACGAGTGAGTTAAATAAAATGTCTAAGTCCTGCTCGACTCCACTCGGTGGTGGAATCGAACGGGTCTCACTTGTGTTGCACCAAGCTATTATTCAAGCTCGGAATCGAGCCTGAGTCAGAGCTCGGATACTATCGTTTGTGCTGCTGAATAGTGCACTGTCGCACACTATTCAGCAGCACAAATGCACAAACTCGTTCATTTGTGCTACACACCGCAGCCCAAATGTGTGTGTGCGTGTGTGCGTTTGTTCGTTTGTGCATTCGTGTCGTCAGCAGGATCGCGCAAACGCACAAACGTACGAACTTGTGCGTTTGCACGCCCACAAATGACTGGGAGGGAGGGAGGGAGGATGCTTTGCTGATGTTGGCATGTAGTGACGTGTCGTGAGTGCTCCTGCTACACCGCGGAGCATCGAGAGATATTCTCGCCATCTCGCTGAAAAAATGCACTGGAGAGACCCGACCCGGATCCCCCGTATTTTGTTTTACGGGGGCTTTCACAAGGAACCGTCAAAGAATCGCGATTTCCAAAAGAATTGCGAATCTGGAACCGGAATCGTGATTCCGGTTCTGAGGCTAGAACCGGAATCAAAATTCCGATTCTTTTCTCAGACCCGCGATTCCGAACCGGTGTGCACCCTTAGTTGTGCTTGGTCTGCAACATGGCGTCCCTACTCTTGACCCATGCGCAAGCCATGCAAGACAGATTGATTGTCAAGCGGAGAAGAACCCTCCCTTTGATGCTGAGGCTCCATGTCACTCATCGAGACTACTTTGTTCTCAAGCCTCGTACACAATTCGTGATCCGTACGCATATCCACTCTTTGATGCTGACATGTAATTGTGGAAGACTCTTCCACCAACACTTAGCTGTAACTGTTGCGCTTACTAGTGGCACGGGCCTGATTACTCTGATACCATGTTGGAATTTTGTACGACCACAGCAAAGGCTTGGTTGGCCTTGCTGTCAAGCCAGGACCTTTGGTGTGCCAAGCAATTCTTGTACATTTTTTGAAAAGAAAATGCGGAAGCTCTGATCGTATTACAAGAATACAATGTACACCAATACTATGTACAAGCTCAACAACAGCCTATGAATAGCTTAGGAAAAGAATCCTGACAGAGTTTGGCCTCAACTAGGTGCAACGTCTTGCTAGGCATCTAGCCTTGTAGCAAGAGTCTTGGCGTGTCGAACATCTACCGGGTTGACAGGCCTTCAGATTGTCATGAAACCTCCTCTCCACACTGTCACACTTTCGCCAGAGTCTGTGGATTGTCAGAGGGAACCTCCAGGAAACTCCAGCAGCATCGGGGTCTAAGTCCGGCACAGAGACCAAGTGGCTCGCAGGCATCCAGAGTGGTTGATGCTGATACAATGGAGTTGGAGAGATTGGAATTGGTTACTGGAGCCACAACTGGTGCTCCCTTTTATACTGCTGGCTGGTAGCGGTCTTGGTGGTCCAGGCTGCTCCACTGAAGATGGCAGTCCCGGGGGTCCCCAGCGTAGTAAACACAGTAATATGTCGTCTAACATTGGAAAAAATGATGATGATGCAATGAACCCTCCACGAGGTCGTATGTGAGCTAGGCAGCTACCTTGATGCCGGTACAGTGGCTCACGCAAACTTCGTAGGCTTCGTACTCTCCAAGATTACCTCGTACGAGGCAGTTGCCAAGTTGTCGAATCTTGGACATCACTCCCGTGAGTTGGCCGAGGTAGTCCCACCTTTCTTGGACACGCCAAACCATTTGTACACGTCCAGGGCTTGAACATGCCCTTCAAGACTAAAAACCCAGGAATAATCTAGCCAGTACAGTGGAAAATTCCCCATAGGAAAATTCCGGTGAATCACTGTAAAATCCATACCTTCATGTGGACTCCACCAAAAGTGAAACCGACTGCGTCGTACTGAAGCCAAAATCCAGCGCAGGTATCGCCTCACTCCAACAGATATTTGGTCATTTTTCCACGGTGTCGATGTCCAAGGATATCTTCCATCACGTACTCTGTATTCCTGTCAACTTGAACAGGAGGTGGAGGTGCGACGTCTTTGCCAGGGAAGGTCTGAATGGGGTCCTGGTAGTTTTTGAGCTTGCTGGTGTGGAAGACATGGTGGATTACCATGTTTTCAGGGAGACAAAGTTGAGCGACGATTGGGGTTTGCATTTTCTCAAAGTCAAACAGGCCCAACCATGGGGGTTTGAGTTTTGTGGATTCCTGTTTTCACATTTTGATATGTGTAGAGCTGAGAAGGACGCGGTCGCCAGCACTAAACACATCATCGTTGCGATGTTGGTCGGCTTCCCGCTTCATAGTTGCTTGCATCTTTGTGATGATTTTTCCTGTTTATTCCTAGATGCTTACAAAATTCCAGTGGTGGATGTCAACTGCGGGAATGTTATTCTGCATCTACAATCCAACCGGTGTGGTGGGAAGTTTATTGTACACCACCTTGAAAGGTATTTTACCATTGGCGAAGTTGTGTGCAAGTTTGATGGTTGGCAGTTTTTCTGCCCAATCGGTGCTGTGTCGTTCGCATTGAGTTTGGAGAAGTTGTTCGAGCATCAGGATGACTAGCTTGGTTTTCCCATCACTCTACGAATGGAACGTCGTAGATAGCTGGATCTGACTTCCGTAGCGTGTCATCAGTTCACGCCAAAAACGACTAGTGAAGCGGCCGTCTCTGTCACTTATGATGATACGTGGCACTCCGTGCAGGCACACGATCTGATTTAGAAACATCCATGCTGTTCCTTTTGCAGTGAAGGTGGTTGTTGTCAAAATGAAGTGTGACATTTTAAAAAATCTCTTCACCACGACAAGGATAGCATCATACCCCTCGCGAGTGGCGGGTAGTCCCGTGACAAAGTCCATGCTGATGCCAGTCCATGGTTCCATCTGAATGGGTAGGGGACGAAGTAGACCAAGTGGCCACGTGCGATGAGATTTTTGTCTCTGATAGATGTAGCATGATTTACAGAAGGTCGTTACGTCGGTCTGTACCTTGTCTCACCAGTAACATGTTGTTAGATTTTTTAGTGTCTTGTCCTCTTCGAAGTGTCCATCTGGACCGGTGTTGTGGCACTCCTCCAATAGAATTCTGACGAATGAATCACCTTCGCCAATAGGGGTCGTTGAACCAAATCTTAGTTTTTTCATACCCGTCGAACTCCTCGTAACCCTTTGCAAACAGCCTTGTGAGATACGGGTCTCGTTCGACAAGCAACGTGCTTATATTAGCCATTATATCCGGTCGTCGGCTTAGAGCATCCGCTGGAACTTTTTTCCCGGACCGTTAATGCCGTAGTCAAATTTGGGCTTGAGGAACTCCATCCACTACGTTTGTCGACGGCTTAGATTTGGCTAGCTCTTGAGATATTTCAGGGCATGATGGTCAGTGTGGATGATGTAGCGCCAGAATTCAGAGTAGTATCACCATGTCTTGAACGTGTGCACCACTGCGAGCATCTGTTTTCCGTACACCGTGTAGGTTTAGTTCCGGCCCACATAGTTTTCTTAACAAATACGCGACCGGTTTTTCTCTACCGTTATTGTCTTGGAGGAGAACGGCTCTGATGGCTCGATCGGACGCATTGGTGGCCATGATATAGTCTACAGTTGGATCTTCCAATCGTAAGGATGGCGCTGCGGTTAGAGCATTCCTCAAAGAGTTGAACACTTCTTGTTTGCTGTCCGCCCAATTCCACTCCGTGGTTTTCTGGGTGAGATCGCAGAGAAGCGTTGGCATCCGGGTATAGTCCTTTATGAATAGTCGGTAGTAGTTGCAGAACCCCAAAGACACGAACGTCCTGAACATATGTGGACGCCGGCCAATCTGCGATCGCCGATTGCGCTGGTTTACGTCGACGATCTCCTCATTGTGTCGCCAGACACGGCTGCCATCCAGCGTGTCAAGGACTTGCTGCACACCTCCTATCAGATGAAGGATCTCGAATCTGCCAGAGTCTTCCTGGGCATGGAGCTTGAGCATGATCGCTCCCAGGGCGTCCTGTACATCCACCAGGCCGCCTATGTACAGACGCTGTCTAACCACTTTGCGGAGGACCTGCCACTCGTGCCGAGCGCATCCTCACCCATGTCACCCGATGGTCAGGTGAAGCTGAAGAATCTTGACCCAGCTATTGTGGGGGAGCCAGTTGATGTGACCACGTACATGCGAGTCATCGAGTCACTGATGTTCCTGGCGACGACGACGCGCCCAGACATCGCGTTCGCCGTCAACCTCGTGGCCCAGTTTTCTCAGGAGCCGCGTCAACTCCACTACAAGGCCGCGATCCAAGTACTGCGCTATGTCGTCTCGACTCCTCAGCGAGGTCTCATGTTCCGTCGTCAGCCGTCTGTTTTCGCGGTGGGCTACACTGATAGTGACTGGGCCGGCAGTCAGGACGGTAAGAGTCGCACTGGCTGGATCTTTCTGATTGGCGGCACAACCGTGTCCTGGCGCAGTGGCAAGCAAGGGTGCATTACACGCAGCACTGCTGAGGCTAAGTACGTAGCTCTTGGCTCAGGACCATGCGAGAGTGTGTGGTTATGTCATCTGTTGTCCTAGTTACGTCAGTCTGTCGCATCCATCACGCTGCATTGTGACAATGAGAGTGCCATGGCCATCGCCGACAATGACGGCATGCATCACACACGCACAAAGCACATCAGCGTTGAGTATCACTATGTGCGTTCGTTGTTGCATGACGACAGCATCAGTATCGTGTGGGTTGAGACAGCACTGCAGTTGCCTGACTTCTTGACCAAGGCGCTGAAGCGCGACTCGTTCAAGAAGGCTGTGAGTTCAGTTGGCATGCGTACGTGAGGGACTCTCTCTGTCCCTCCTTGCGTTTCTGCTTGGCCTGGGGGAGTTTGGTCGTTGACTGTGTCTCTACCTACACGTGCACTATGCCTGTGAGTCATGGGGGAGTGTTGGTTTTCGTGCATCTCTCATTGTACTCTGTTGTGTCCTCCCGGCTTGTGTACATCGGCGTGCAGATGACTGACGGCGAGACTTGACGCCGCTGGAGTGTCAATTGGTGGAGCCGACGCACGGTGAGGCCCACTCACCCGTCGCTGGAGCCTCCTCCCTCTGACGATGCGCTCAGCTCCATCGGCAGGCCTCCTCGGTGGTCGGGCCGCCGGCGGTCACTGCCACTGCAGATGCTGTCTGCATGCACCTAGTGATGTGTCTGGCTGTGGCATTGCATCTGCAGCATCATGAGGTGCCTAGGGTCCATGTCTTGCTGTATGGCCCTGTTTGGCATCGTTGACTGTCGTAGGCACTGCCTGGGTTTGGGAAGCCATAACTCCTTGTTGCTATTTTTCTAGCTGATTCTGACCGCACGACTGCGTTCACAGCGTTGGTATTATGGTATGGTCCAGTTTTCAGGCAAAACGGACGACGCCCGGGTTTTGGACTGTCCTCGCAACTAAACAACATTGTACCTACTTTTTGCACAAAAAGGATGGGAGGGCCACTTTTGCAGAAAAATACGTCTAACGTCCACAATATGTATATAATACTTCCGATGACCACTGTTAAAAAAAATACTTCGGACGTCCACTGTGCCAAAAATCGTATGGGGGACAAACTTATTCTCCGCATACCCACTTTCCCCACGGGCCAGCGGAAGACAACAGCATTGAAACAGGACCCCAAGGTAGCCTCGCGCACCATGGACAGCGTGGCAGTCAACATTGCCAGTGCACCACACAGTTTCCACATTCCTCTCTGACTTGGCGTCTTTGTCTTTCTGGACCAGCATTGGTCCAGTGCAACCGTGACACTGCTCATCGTCCAATGATCGGGCGCCACTCACTCGCCTATGGCGAGCATCGTCTATGAAGTAGAAAGTACTTTACCATGCAAAACTCACTGCGTGAACCGTCGTAAACATCGTTGAACCGAAAAGTTGAACGACAAAGAAGGGACAGAGTTTATGGTTACAGTCCGCGCCGGGACAGCTGCCCGTCCTGTCCAGAACGTCGTGCGTCCTGTCCCTCGCCCTTATTACGACGTACATTGTATGGTTAATCATCGCAAACCCTTGACATGTCATCCGAGGGTCGCACGAATGGCGGGCCGCGGATGGAGTACTGGATATTATGTGGACCGCTTTGTTGCCCACCGAGCATGGGTCTCCATCAAGGAAGCATGGGACCGCAGAGAGGCACGTACCAGGAGCGTACACGGCCGCCATCCGCCACAGACCACATGGGCTGCAACACCTGAAGCCATGGCACAGACCCTCGACTGGCCATTGCCCAGTGTTAGACCATTGAACAGCCCAGACGTATGGGAGCCATGGATATCATCCGAGCCCAACTGTCCCTGCGGATGTAACCGCTCCTAGTGCACGTACAAATACGGAGCTGGAAATCATCTTTAGCCATCTCCATCGACGGTGTTGTACACCGTAGAAAACATGAGTCGCATGGTATATGGACATGACGACACCGAGCCAACTAACATTATGGACGTGCGTACGCGGTTGTGAACCGAGCATACCTACACGTGGGGCACTGTGGCGAGGATCTACCGATGGGATCAAGTTGGCGCATGGGGTGGCGAACCTACCAGACCCAGCAGGCCACAGCTCACTCCCCAGCAAGTGAAGGTGGCATGGGCTAGGATCAAGCATCGCGGGGACACGCTCGTTGCAACGGAGGTCCAACCTACTTGGGTGAACGACCCATGCGAAGTAAAGACCATGTGCTGGATTTTGGGTGAACGCATGCCAAGTCCACGTCCACCTAACACCCCCGGGCAGTGGATGCCTTGGGCTTGATACCCTCGGTGGTTGCTTTGGTTATGTTTTCATCACATTTTCATCAACGTACTCAATGTTGCTGCTTTCGCTTTCCCAGTACAACAGAGGTGCTAAGTCACACGTACTGATCCACAACTGAACGTGCACGGGTAATCCGTGCACATAACAGATGACTTCACAAGCAGGGCACTGTGCACCTTCATTCAACTCTAGGCATGCATCATAGAAGAATTCCCCAAAGGGGGATGCACACATGCCCGTGCATGGGTTGGCCACTTGATATCTGGCCTCCTCCACCTCTGTCTTGCCTAGGTTGAGCCTACCCATCATGGAGCACATGGCTTGTGCATCCTCCATGGCACATCCTGTGTCGTGGGCCACATGTGATTTGACCTTGTGCCGGTGCACTTTGAGCCTTAGTTGCAGCTTCATTATGGTCTTTAGGAGGACATGGATCCCTCTCACCTGCACAGAAGAAAAGTACACACAACAATGTTAAGAATTCACAAAGTGAGCAAATTTAACAATTCACCATGGGCCATCAAAGCACGACACACAATGTTACTTTACCTATGTTCACACCGAACTGCCTCTGCTTTTTCGTTTGCGTTGAATCGGTTCGTCTTCCTCAGATGATTCTGAGTGGAAGGACCCATCCATTGACTCCCACTCTTCCGTTTCAGTTGTCTCATAGTCCGATGCACTGTCCTCTTCTGACCACTCCGATGACGAGGGATCGTTGTCCGCAGGACAGACAGGGTTGTCAACCTGGGATGAATATGCGGGACCTGCTACTTCAGCCGCATCTCCACTATCACGTGCAGTACCACTTGCAGCACCACTTGCACCAGCACTTGCAGCACCACTTGCAGCACCACTTGCATCCGCTACATCACTACCACCACCGTCAGCAACAGTGGTAGCCGCTGCTGCCGCTGCTGCTGCTGATGCTACAGCTGCTCCAGTTTCTCCTGCTGCTCCTGTTGCTCCACGTGCTCCTGCTGCTCCTGACACTCCTGCTGCTCCTGCTGCTCTTGCTCCTCCAGGTGCTGCTGGCCCAAGTTGCCGTCCACCATCACCTCGCACTCCGCGTCCCGACGCAAGTTGTCTGGCACGTGCTGCGGCCACGTTAGTTGCAGACAGAGCAGGAGGGTTAGTTCACTTCCGCGGGCCATGCCCGGCATGGCCGCAATGGCTGCAGATGCGGTCCCTCTTGCGACGTGCATACCGGTCCTTGCGTTTGGACTTGGGCCTTCCAGCGCCACGCTTTTTGCCCGGGGGCCCCCATTCATTCTCTGCGTACTGCACCTCGCCAAGGTTCACACCGGGCATGGGGTGACAGTAGGTTCTCTTCCACGCCATCTTCGTCAGGTAGATGTCCACGTACATGTCGGGGTTGACCCCAGTGTCCAGAAGCACACTGACGGCATGCTGGCACGGAAATCCGTACTCGGCCCACTGGCCGCAGCTGCACTTCTTCGCGTTGCAATCCACCTCACGGCCAGACACACTCTTTGGACCGGAGACCGTTCCAGAGAGTGGACCGGCCGGGATGATGTCGTATTCCCTCGCCTTCTGAGTGTATTTCCTCACTTTGGCATCGGCGAAGGGGCCCAGTGTAGTCTCACAGTCATGCGCCAGCTTCCGGCGCTCTGCGAACAGCTTCTGCACCCACACGTACAGCTAGGAAAAGCAGTCAAAGGGGTAGAGATGCCTCAGGTCCATGATACGAGCGTTTAGGGACTCTGCCGCGTTGCTGGTTGTGTGGCCGCCACGGGGCATGGGGATGTAGACACGGCTCCACGCTCCGAGTGGGATCCCCGGTTCTGTGCCCCGCCAAAAATGTACTGCAGATCTGGTGCGGATGCCTTCGCCAAGTGCTCATGTGCACGCTTGAACTCCCGCGGGGTGAACGCATGCACGAGTGTCCAGAAGAGGTCCGCGGCGACACGGCCCGCCTTGGTCTTCACGTTCTCGCGGATGTGCTGCGCACAATATGTGTGCGTCGCACCTGGCAATTCATGGGCCACAGCTGCAAGGAGGCCGCCGTCGCGGTCGGAAATGATGGCAATACCTCCGTCGCGAGCAGTGGGGTACGCCTGCACCAGTTGCTGCACGAACCAGAGCCAGTTGTCCTTGTCCTCCTGTCCGCACAGTGCCCACGCCATGGGCACAGAGTGGTTGTTGGAGTCCCAGAACTGAGCAATGAAAAGAACTTGCTTAAATCCATTTTTCAAGAAGGTCGCGTCCATGGTTATGATGCGCCGCACGTGGTTCCACACCTCCCGACACGCCCCGGGTACCACGAAGGCACGGCGAAAGACCTTCTTCTTGTCTTGCTCTACGCATGCGAACGTCCGGGGGTCCACTCGTTTCAGCTGTACGACAGACATGCCATGGGGACGGTACTTGAATACAGAGTTGTGTAGCAATCACAAATACGGATGGGGAAGCAGCGTCAGAGGCAACAACTACTAACCTACGCAACGTACGCCGCGAAGAGGGACCATGATAGAGCCTTCTCGTCCATCAGCTTCTCCTGGGCCGCCTTCTTCGCACGGTACAACACGAGGTAGTGCACCTTCTCCCCAGTACGAACCTCAACAATCTGTTGCAGCGCCTTTATGTCCGTGGAGGGCTTCTTCTTCATGGTCTGCTCAATGTGCCGCAGCACCCATGCAGCCCGGCGCGCCTGGTCGCCCTTCTTGGTGGTGGGGGAGCACTTACCATTTGTGGCCATCCACAAATTTGTGGCCATCCACAAATTCGATGACGGCAACATTGCCATGCTTGCGCTGATAGCGCGCCTTTTTCAAGAGCCATTGGCAGCCTGCTTGCTTCCACAGTCCGCATCGGACTTGGAGGCGAGTTGGCTCACTGCGAACCCATGACACCGGCATGCCGCGGTCGACTGCGTAGTCTTGGACAGCTTCGCGATAGGCGTCCATGTTGCAAAAAGCACGACCCCCTGGGAAATCCGTGCATCTTCCTTTGCGTTTGCGCGCACGTGAGGGAGCGGCTTCAACATCTTTCACAGTGTTCTCCTACGGGGGCGGCGGGGTCTCCTCATCAGACGACCCTGCACAACGGACTTGCACGGAAACATGTCAGTCACATGTCTGGTAAATAGGCAGAAGACGTACTTGTGTGAGATGGCTAGCGGACAGCGTACTTCGACCAAGCAGGAGGTCCAACCCCGTCGGCGACGACGCCATGTCTAGAGACACAGTGGGTTCAACCCACCCGCACGGTAAGCACGAAACGGACGAACACGTTGACTGCCTCCAAGTCGCATCGTGCGCTCTTCAACACGGTCCGGGGAGCGAGGAGTCATGCGCTCCACGACGTTGACGTGACAGTTCCACTCATGTTCCTCCCACTCAGTAACGAGGAACGATGACTCCGGGTGGTACCGGGAGACGAGGACCTCGGGTGGGTCGTCGTCCTCGTCGTCCGGGTAATCACCTCCAGTGACATAGAAAGTGGTGGCCATGTTGGCCAACAGTGGGTATAACGATGTACGATATGCGTCGTAATATGCATCCTACCCACCATCTACACTTAGAAAACCCACCAGTTGTTAGCGCAAGGAGGAGAGTCATCCCGGATACAGAAGCCCGTGGCGACTAAGTGGCGACATTGGAAGAACATGTCGATTACACATCAACAATGGCTGAACGGTCACGACCCCTACGGACGACGAGAGAGAACGTCCACATCACATGGCGGTTGGCCGACTTCCCATGCCGACAACCGTCGCGTCCCATGCATGCGGTGTGAAGACGTCTGAGGAGGTTACAAATTTTTTAATTCTATCATGCACCTGGCCGAAAATGTAAGACGAGGGGAGGCACGTCAGCTTCGACTTTCGGACGGTGGCAGCATATTGTTCCACTTCAACTAATCCGCCTGTTGGCGCCATTGGCATGTGGACGACAAGAGGCAACGTCCACCTAGCAACATATCGCGTCCCCGACATATGCTACGATTAGAGCCCGTTCGCATGTTGTCCAAGTCGACGCCAAGGTCCGCATAACGCAACATCACGGCACGTTCACTGCATGTTCGGCAAAGAAACTTTGTGACGTCTGTTTTCGCATGTGACACACGTCGTGCTTGCGGGGAACCTTCCAAAGTTCAAGCCCCCTGTTCAAAGCGTCAAAGAAAGTAGGGGTGACGGGTTGCTTTCAACACATATTTCTTGTGACGGAAGTTCACCTTCTCATGAAGACACCGGAAAGGCATATGAGTCCAGCATCAATTTGTGCGATGTAGAAATGGTGACTGAAATCGGTGAAAAATAAAACTTAATTCTCCAGATACCCACAGTTGACAAACTAATTCATATGGAACCGGTGTAGCGTGAATTTGTTTGTAATAGTGGGTGCGACATGCATGATCCCTGCCGCTTCAAGAATAGTGGGTATTGCACGCATCTTCTGTGTAAAGTGAGTACCGTGTGTAAAATGTGCAGAAAATGGCCACGACAAAAGTCGGAGGCCGAAACAGTGGGGATCGCAGAATTAGGCCGCAGAAAATAGGTCTAGCACTATTTTCTGATTGGCTGGTTAGCTGCGTAACAAGTTCTACACTAGTGGGGGGGGGGCTGGAACTTGGAGGGGTCTCCCATTCTTCCTTATTCTTCATTCCTAATCAGCCACTTTCAGTTTTCATCTGCTTTCTGGCGCTAACACTGGTGCGCGCGTTTCTGAGTAACAAACCCAGAGATTCCAGACTTAGACTCTAGAGCAGCCGACTGAGGGGGTAGCAGATTTAAGCAACGAGCGTGGAAGCCCGCACAATGCATCAACAACGCTGCTGACCCAACCTCGTGCCTAGGTTTTCGAGCTGAGAGTTGCACATTTCTCTCGGTGAGCACGGTTTTGCGCGCATGGGAGACTTGAAGCTCCTCCATCGTCGCATTGAGTTGTTGGAGTAGATGGGTCTTGAGGCTCTCGAGTCCTGACAATTTCTAGTACAAGTCTTCGTTGATTCGCGCTTGTCGTCTGGTGCCTCCCATCGTGTCAGGTGTTGGCCGAACGAGTTGTGAACCACTTAAGTTTCTCTTGGCGTGACACAAAACCCTCAATTTTTTTGTTTGTGACTGTTCCACCGAACTTACAATGTTAGCACTCAGTTGCCCCACGCATGCGACACGACAATTGCAATTGTAGCGCTTTTTTTCTAGATATGCCATTGATTGTTTACGCTCTGTCCATATCGCGGTTTGAAAGAGTAAAATTATTGATATGGGATGACAAATCTCAGAGTTGTGGAATATGGCAGTTTCATTGAGAACTCTGTGGGTATTGTGTTGAACCCCAGTTTTTAAAGGATAAATTGACCTTGGGGCCCGGGTTCTTCCTTGGTCCCAATGCGAGGACCCGCATTGCCGGATCCATCAGCACCGGAGCCCGTGTTCGGGCGGCGGTCAACGAGAGAGCCCGCTAGCTGCTGGCGCGACTCGAGATAGCCAGGCTGCTACCGGGCCGGCCATCTCTGATGACTGCTTGCCGGTATAACGCGCCAGAAATTGGATTTTAAAAGTTAGCGACTGTTTTAACCGTGCGGTATGGAAGGATATTAACATGGGAACCTGTTCTGTTGACACGTTTGTTTTTTCTGATTATGTTATTGCTGAAAACAAGTTGAATTCTGTTTGTCTAATCGTTCGCTACTTACCGACTGTCCTGGGTGAACGCTGGCCGACGATGTTGCCGGCGGGCCCTGAGGTTGTCAAGATAGGCTGACCAGGCCCTCTGGTTGGTCAGATCGGCCGGCAGGGCCGAAGGGTTGGTCAGATGTCGAAACGGGTCCCTGTATCATACCGTGAAACCAACCAGGGCTCCGACGTCGAAGTGCCCGTTTTTAAAGCCACGTTCCGTTTTCCTCCAAAATGCAAGGGCGCCTGCATGGGTGCGATCCATTTCATGCTTCTCTGTCCGCGCTGCGCTCTGTCAACCCTCGAGTGATGAACACTGCGGCGCGCGGGGCGGGGGGGGAGGGG
>SZWC01015605.1:35775-65809 GCA_023375785.1 Penium margaritaceum | reverse complement strand
CATCACTTGCCGCATCCTCCCTTGAATCCACCTCCGCTGCACTCTCTGGCTGACGCAGTTGGAGGAAAATGAGGGCAAGGGACCCTAGGGAAAGACACGGGACACCCAGGGCAATGCGACATGCGAATGAGGACTCCAGGAGGTAGGTTGGAGGGAACAGGACAGCGAGGGCGAGCGAGACAGGCAGGAGAATGGTGCTGAGAGAGAGGAGCAAGGTGAGAGACTCGTGCACCTTCGCACCGACACGTGCCCCCACCCAAGACGCAATGGGCCCCGTTGACGTCTGTGGTGACGACGGCTCAGAAGATGCACGCGGAGATTCCGAGCGCTTTCCCCCTTCTCTCGCCGATGCTCCCACATTCTCCAGAGCTGCTGAGTCCAAAGGGCATGAGGAGGTCCTCACAATACCAGACGAGGAGGCATCATCAGAACATAGCTCCTCTCCCAAGCTGCACGAGACATCACCCGCAGCAGCGGAAGCGGCAGCCTCGGGTGTTCTTACTGCCTCCGCCGCTCTCGGCTCACGGGTCGGACTCTTGGCCTTGCGCATGCTCACGGATTTGCACATCTCTGACAGTTGCCGGAGGTGATGTGCGTGCTGCTGCTGATGGTGCTGCTTCTTTCCTTTCCCAGGAGCAGCAGGAGGACGCGACCTCTCGGCCTTCACAACCTCAGGCCCAGCAGTGGAAGGGCGGCCTGTTTCGTGCCCACACTCCGTGCGCAGCGGCAGGTGTCCACTGGCTGAAAATTCAACTTCTCTCTCTGCTGCAGCCGCTGCGGTATCTTGACTGAGCACGGCAGAGGTACTGGCTTTTCCCCCACGCTCCTCCATCTCTCTCTCTGCCAAGCACTTCGCATCTGCCGCCGGATGTCCTACCGCAGGCGCCAGAGGGAAACACGCAGAAGCGGACTCCCCCTTCACTGCCTGAAATTGGTTCGAGGAGGCCGCATCCGGATCTAAAGAGGCGTTTCTGTCCAGCAGGACCTCGGCCACCTCAGGGCTGCCCTCCATGCCCACCACGCGCTCGATCTTCTTGCCCTTCATTGCATGGCCCCAAAAAACCTTCGACATGGCCTTGCGGAGATTTTGCTCGATTTCCTCGCCAGCCTTGCTCCTTCCATCCTTGTCCCTCCTTGGAGGACTCACGCTCTTGTCCTTTTCAGGCCTCTGCTGATGCTGCTGCTTCTCTGTCGTTTTCTGCCTGCTGCATTGTGACGGCGACGAACTGCGATGAGACGCAGGCGTGCCCTTCGGTGATCCGGCCATCGCAGACGAGTCGTCAGGGGTGAGGGCGGCGGGCAGCTTGTGATAGGGAAGGAAGGGAGAGAGACACTTCAATGACTGCACTTCGTTGGCATCAGCTTTAGCACCGACGATATGTAGGCAGCAAGGACCAGGGAGCACATGTAGCCTGACTGAAACCTATCAGGAGCAAGTGTGGCTTTTCGATGACGCTGGATTACCAAGCTGTTCAGGGTTGTAAGTACCAAGCTTCAGGTCGCTGAAGACGGATCTGGACGTCCCCGAGCCCCTCATGGCGAGCAGCAGGAGGGCGGGGACACGAGTCAACGGCCACAGCGGTCGTCAACGTTCAGGTCCATGAGCTTCCAGGAGGGGCTGCAAAATCGGCGATGAATCGCCAATTAACGTCGCAAACCATCTTCGACTCTCAGGTTCAGTGTGAACTATTTTTGTATTCATCTTGTTTTGCTCGCCGTCATCACCCCTGATGAACCACTCATTCCTGCGCAAGATATCCTGCTCGCGGTCGTTCGTTCGCCGATAGTTCGTGAGATCGCAGTTCCTCGCCATTGGATGTTGATGCGTCAGTGGCGCTCGGCTGAAGCCCGATCGCATCACGGAGTGACGTCAGCCCTGGCCTCCGCCATGAAACAGTTTGCAGCTGAGGTCCCGTTTGGCGGTACCAAAAGGTGACTGAATAAGGCCTAAAATTGGAGGTCACCTTTGGAGGTACCCGAAGGCGACTGAATAGGGCCTAAAATTCTTCGGACAGCATGATAATGAGACAAAGATGATGCTTTCCCCTGCTTTCGGGACTAATCTTTTCGGACTGATGAGTGGCCTGTCCAATCCGAAACTGGAGAAGAATGGTGGCTTATCCGATGAACTCCGAACGATCGACGGACAGCATCAGCCTCTAGGACAACTGGACTGGCATGAAAAGTTCTGTCACATATTTGAGGCCACGATCGAATGAGGCAACGGCGAAGATCTAACTTCGGACCAAAATGGTTCCAACATTGGATCTTGCTTTTTGTACGTAAAAAGAGAGACGAAAATGATGAAATTGAACACTGTGACCAAGTAAGATCTCTTAAAATACTCTGATCGTCGATCCCACCCTTCATGGAGAGATCCGTCGGCGAGAATCAGGCAACCCCAATACGATAACGTTTTGTTTCGTTTCGTTTTGTCCGGTAACCTAATTTAGGCTCTTCCAAACACGAACTGAGAATACCCCATTTCCTCGTTCGCAGTCGAGAAGATTTTCCGCCAGCCCCCCGCTCAACAGGTCAAACAAGCGCCTCATTCCCTCCGTCTCTTGAAACGAGAGTGCGTCATTCCCTCCGTCCCTGGGAACATCCGGCAGCAACCGGGTTATCGGGAAGACGCTTCGCACCCACTACAGGCCAAGCCCTGTCGGGCCATCTACGTCCTTTGATGTCGTCAGCAGCCGTCACCAATAGTAGGCAAACTGAGGTTTTGCGAGTTTCCGCCATATTCTCACTGGGGCCGGTTGTCGATCTGCGGCTGAGATGTGATAACAGCTGCTATGCCGGTGCCGGCAAGTCCATTGACGGCTTTTGACGTGAGCAGTCCACGGCCCACCCGAATGCAACCGCAACGAGCTAAGCTTGACCAAGAGTTAAAACCAAAACGGCGTTCTAGCCATTGTATCCTCACGACCAAAGGCGTGTATGGCGAGTATATGATTTTAGAAGCTACCTGTTAAAGATGTGACGGTCCGAAATTTCTAAAGGACCAATCCTCTGGTAAATAGCGTTAGCACCAAGCTCCGGCCCGACGTGAATGTCCCAACTCGTAGGTTGCAGTTACGTTCTAAACGTACACGAGTCCTTAATTTTTTNTTTTAGAAGCTACCTGTTAAAGATGTGACGGTCCGAAATTTCTAAAGGACCAATCCTCTGGTAAATAGCGTTAGCACCAAGCTCCGGCCCGACGTGAATGTCCCAACTCGTAGGTTGCAGTTACGTTCTAAACGTACACGAGTCCTTAATTTTTTTAGAGGGGATTCATGTTACTACACAAAGAGCCCATCGTATCGCAAGACCGTGACATTCACTCTGTCGGTCAAGGGCAAACTAGCAAGCAGCCCCGCCCTCAATGGACATTCTCGAAGCTTCCAACACCTTCGACCACTCTCGCGAACTTAGGACAGAAACATCACGACCTTTCGATTGACTAATCAATGCACCAAGATGAATCTTGATTAATAAAGATGCATCTCGAATCTTCACCGTCGATTCTGAAAGACCCCCGAATTCTCGACGGACCTTCTCAAATCCGACCACTCACGACGCGACTCCGCATGTGTCGCTCGACAATTGACCGAACGACCCCGACTATGCNTACACAAAGAGCCCATCGTATCGCAAGACCGTGACATTCACTCTGTCGGTCAAGGGCAAACTAGCAAGCAGCCCCGCCCTCAATGGACATTCTCGAAGCTTCCGACACCTTCGACCATTCTCGCGAACCTAGGACAGAAACATCACGACCTTTCGATTGACTAATCAATGCACCAAGATGAATCTTGATTAATAAAGATGCATCTCGAATCTTCACCGTCGATTCTGAAAGACCCCCGAATTCTCGACGGACCTTCTCAAATCCGACCACTCACGACGCGACTCCGCATGTGTCGCTCGACAATTGACCGAACGACCCCGACTATGCCTCATTCATAACTCAAAACTTGTAGATATAGATACGATCATTTCGACACCTGTTATTGAAGCACACTTAAAGCTAATTATGAATTGCTTATGTGTACCACTTAAGCAATTTTCCAATTCTAAATCGTGTTCCTCCTTGCAAATTCTACGTGTTCACCATCTACGCTCCGTTCAGCAGAATACTTGGTATCAAAGCGCAACAATGCTGGAGAGGCACAAGACTATTTTACCCATTCGGAGGACCACCTCCCACAATCGTCAGGGCATCATGTTGTCAAGACTTGGCAAACTTTGCACATATGATGTGAGGGGAGCAAGCGCAACCGACGACCAGCTACGGGTCTTCGGCGACAACTTTGACAATGGAGGAGCACAACGTGCCGATGCATGCGAACCCTTAAACGACAAGGAATGGTGGCGTCGTAGGCTATGTGGCAAATGGATCAACCCCTACGGCTTGAACGACCAATTCGGTTGCTGACTCAACGGCGATAAACTAGTCGCCTCCACGAACAGCCTCGACGATGATAGCAAGGACGATTCATGGCACTGGAAGACACGCACGAATCAACGAGGATTTGGCAAACTAGATCTTCGCGCTGCAATGAATAAACAATCATCTCCTCCTGTAATTCAACATCTCGATGGAGGCCCTTTGAAACGCAAGCGCAAGCGAAGCGGTGCTCGTGAAGAGAAATTCCCAACTCTCGAGCAAACCCAAAAAACTCCCGGCTACCCTTGTACTATTCCATCATTNTGATAGCAAGGACGATTCATGGCACTGGAAGACACGCACGAATCAACGAGGATTTGGCAAACTAGATCTTCGCGCTGCAATGAATAAACAATCATCTCCTCCTGTAATTCAACGTCTCGATGGAGGCCCTTTGAAACGCAAGCGCAAGCGAAGCGGTGCTCGTGAAGAGAAATTCCCAACTCTCGAGCAAACCCAAAAAACTCCCGGCTACCCTTGTACTATTCCATCATTCAATCTCAAAGGGAAAGACGGTTTGGATGTGGCTGATGAGATTCAAGGTGTACTTCACCGCTGCCGGGCTGAGCTGAACAAAGAAAATGGACCTCGCGACCGCGCTTTTGCGTGGCACAACCTTAAGTTGGTGGTCCGATCTAAAGACCACCCAACGACAGTAGGAGATAGGCAAGGATCATGAATGGCCAATGGCAGCCGTCTCAAATCGCTGATTTCAGGCGTTCTATCCTTGGAGGAGATCAACCCATAGTGGCCAGACGCACTGACGCCACCAACCAACAAGAATGAATGCTCAAGCGTGATGCTCGCACGCTTTTGACGACTGAATGAAAACTTCGTCACACGATGCAGGCTCTAGCATCTTCGTCTGCAATCTAGCGTGGGAGAATACACGCGGAGCGGATATCGCCCCTGACGAGCATTGTTTTCACCAGAAAGACACATTAACCTGCTACAACCACGGAAAAGTTGGACACACCGCTCGAACATGCGGAAGCAAGCAGCAGGCCACAAAGGAGAAGAAATTTCACAAAAATGAGTCAGGAAACGGCAAAGAGGAGGAAAAGACGCAACTCTTTTCCACGAGGAGCGATCTGCGCCAAACAACTGCCCATTTGAACGGCCTACATGGCCGAAGAGGGGTTTTAAGATTGCCAAAATCGACGAGGAGTACGTGGACGACTAACCGGCGATATCGCTAAAGGTATAGCCTTTGGGGTGCATAACTCGTAGAAAGGTACTGGGAGAATCGGATGGAAGAGCTTGGCACAACATTGTGAGAAACGACATGGTCCACAAACTGGGTTTGCAGACCGAACCAGGGGTATTTGAAGGAAAAACCATATACATGAGATTAGAGATGTGGAGACTCCAAGAACCACTATGACTGCAAGTGGGAGATCTACGAGATGTAACGGTCTGAAGGTCTTGTCCTATGAGTGATCACACAATCATCCTCGGATGAGATTTCTTCAACGAGCACAATCCACAAGTCGACTTGAACAGCAGCAACGTCTATGTGGAAATCAACGGCGCTAAATGACAACTTGTGCAGTTAGGATTGAAGCTGACAGTGGAAGCATTAGAGATGGAAGTAGTAGAGGAAGCCGCGGAAGCCGAAAAGCGACAACATGTCCTGCCGATACTCCTCAACGTGGCCAAGTAGTGCATACGACGAGGAGCTCGTGCGTGGCTCATACATCTTGAGCCAACGGAAGAAGTCCAAGTGGCTGCAAATCACTCATCATCGGCGTGATCAACCTCATCGGCATCAACAGAGTTCGCGATGGTACTCGAAGAGTTCGTACCACTCATCTAGAAATTTGTGAACATCTTCCCTGACGAACTCGCGAGAACCTTTACTCCTAAAAAAGACATTGATCATCGCATCGAATTGAATCCGGGTATTTGACCTACTGTTCGAGGGGCTTATTGAATGAGTGATCAGGAATTGACTGAGCTGAAGAAAGCAACTCAACGAGATGCTTGGTTAGGGGTTCATCTTCCATCCACGTCACCATACGCCGCACTAGTATTGTTTGTGAAAAACAAAACTGGTGAGATGCACATGTGCGTGGACTATTCGGCGTTGAACAACGCTACCACCAAGAACCGTTACCCTCTTCCCCGAGCTAATGAACCTTTCAACCAACTCAAAGTGGTTCGAATTTTTAGGAAAATTGACTTGAGTAGTGGATATCACCAAAAATGCGTGGCAGGTGCCAACAAAGTGAACATGGCGTTCCGAACTCGCTACGGGCATTTTGAGCTTACGGTAATGCCTTTTTGACTAAAGAATGCCCTAGCAACATTCATGGCAGCAATGAACAACATCTTCCACTGATACCTGGTTGATTTTTTCATGGTGNTGGTTCGAATTTTTAGGAAAATTGACTTGAGTAGTGGATATCACCAAAAACGCGTGGCAGGTGCCAACAAAGTGAACATGGCGTTCCGAACTCGCTACGGGCATTTTGAGCTTACGGCAATGCCTTTTTGACTAAAGAATGCCCTAGCAACATTCATGGCAGCAATGAACAACATCTTCCACTGATACCTGGTTGATTTTTTCATGGTGTACCTCAACGGCATTTTGGTGTACAGTCGCACCTGATAGGAGCACGATGGACATCAACGGTGTCCTTTGAAAAGTCTTTGAAGTTTTATGAAAGGATAATTTTCTTGGAAAACTCTTGAAATACAAATTCGGTCGTGGTTCGATCAAGTTTTGGGTCATGTCATCAACGGTGGACGGATCACCATTGACCACCAAAAAGTGATAGCAGTTGCTCATTGGCCAATGCCGACCAACGTTCGAGAAGTCCAAAATTTCCTCGGTTTCTTCAATTGCCACCGTTTCTTTGTACAGGACTATGCCTGAGTATTAGCGCCTCTTTCCGACCTCACTTGAAAGACTCGCAACCGCTCACAACCAATCGCAATCACTGGCAACCACTCACAACCACTCGCAACCACTCACAATAACTCGTAATCAATTACAGCCACTCGCAACCACTCACAACCACTTGNGTCATGTCATCAACGGTGGACGGATCACCATTGACCACCAAAAAGTGATAGCAGTTGCTCATTGGCCAATGCCGACCAACGTTCGAGAAGTCCAAAATTTCCTCGGTTTCTTCAATTGCCACCGTTTCTTTGTACAGGACTATGCCTGAGTATTAGCGCCTCTTTCCGACCTCACTTGAAAGACTCGCAACCGCTCACAACCAATCGCAATCACTGGCAACCACTCACAACCACTCGCAACCACTCACAATAACTCGTAATCAATTACAGCCACTCGCAACCACTCACAACCACTTGCAACCACTTGCAACCACTCGTAACTACTCCCAATCGAGTGGTGATGGGGAGACAGCAAACAAGAAGTGTTCCTTGCTTCATGGAATGCTCTGACCTCGGCGACAGCCCTACGCTTAGCCGATCCAACGGTGCACTATGCGTTAGATCAAGCCATTGGCGCGGTCCTTCTGCAAGACCACGACAATGGCGAGCAACCAGTCGCCTACATTTCTCGAAAGCTACATGGACCAGATTTCAACTACATTGTACACGAGAAAGATATGCTTGCCTTTGTGCACGCGTTCAACACGTGGAAACGCTACCTGGAGTGTGGTCGATGCATCGTATTCACCGACCATCTTGCGTTGAAATATGTGAAGACACTGCCGCACCTTAGTCGATGTCAAACATGATGGATGGAGTTCCTTGAATCCTGGTTGGACTATGATATCGAGTATCGGCCAGGCAAAATCAACCCGGCAGATGCACTCAGCCGTTGACCAGATTTAATGGCCGACGAGGCAACACTACATATACAACGAGACCTGTACCTAAAGCGGTTGTTTGCACGAGGTTACGATCAGCACGAAGGATACGATAAAGTGAAATTTTGGTTCAACGCACCATATTGGCGACGACGCTTCACTCGCCAAGTGGTTGTTCCCCCGAAGCTCGAACTTTGTCGTATGCTGCTTGAAGAGTGCCACGACACTGGACCAAGCGGACACTTCATAGAGGACAAGACGCTAAAGAAGCTAGCGAAAAGCTATTGGTGGGATAAAATCTAATCCGGTGTGGCTAACTTCTACTGATTATGTGACACATATCAACGACAAAAATCCGGTCGCACTCGGCTACCCAGACTTTGCAACCGCTCCCTATTCCGACATAACCGCGGGCCGACATCTCCATGGACTTCGTCATGAGATTACCCATCGCACCCGAGGGATATGACGCAATCCTTGTGGTCGTCGACAGGTTTTCCAAAATGTCCCACTTCATTGCGACGACAAACACCGTCACCGCCAAGGAAAGATCAATGATTTTTCCTAACAACATTGTGCGACTACATGGCGTGCCAAGAACCATCCCAAACGACAAAGACGGTCCATTCACCAACCGTTTTTGGTGCGGACTGATGATTAATTATGGCAGCTGAATTCAACTTTCAACGACATTCCTTCCGCAAACCATCGGTCAAACGAAGCAAACCAACTAGACGCTCAAACGAATTTTGCAAACACTATTCAAACCTCACAGGACGGATTGGGCACACAAACTCTCCACTGCCAAAATCGCATAAAATTTGGGATTTTCCACCGCAACGGGAAAAAATCCATTTGATGAGGTGTATGGCAATCTTTTTGCCACACCCGTCGGACTACAAAGTCTCAGCAACATTTTCGCGGTTGACTTTCAACGCCGAGACCTCACCACCATATGGTAAGAAACACAACAAATCCGGGCAAAAATAGATGTGTCAATGAAGCGAGCAACTGACCGACATCGTAGCGACGACATTTTCACCGTTGGCGACAAAGCCCTCTCAGCTCGGCAAATATCAAACTCTGCGGAGCCGACTATTTGAAGCCCAAACCCCGATGGTTGGGACCATTTGATATCGAGCGCATGCAAACCCCTGTGGTTGAGCGACGCAAACTCCCTGACACTATGTAAGCAGACTCAAGCACTATCGAGTCCCCAGAGAGAACATCCCTAGTAGATATGTCCCTCCTGCGCCTCCCGTTCAAATGGACACAGACATAGAGTACGTCATTGAGGACATCCTCGGCAATTGACAACAAGGCAAAATGATAGAGTATTTTGTCAAGTGGCATAGCTATGACACTGCGCATAACAGCTTGGAACCCTATGACAACCCTCGAGACGTCACTCGCTATTATTCAATGACGACTATTANATGTCCCTCCTGCGCCTCCCGTTCAAGTGGACACAGACATAGAGTACGTCATTGAGGACATCCTCGGCAATTGACAACAAGGCAAAATGATAGAGTATTTTGTCAAGTGGCATAGCTATGACACTGCGCATAACAGCTTGGAACCCTATGACAACCCTCGAGACGTCACTCGCTATTATTCAATGACGACTATTATCGCTGTCACCGGGCCACATCTGCACGCTCGCCCGTATGTTGCGGCTAAAAGGGTGGGGGGAGGTCTTACGTACATGAGGTACATGAGTCCCTTATCTTTCCGAGTGGGCAATCTTGTTATTACACAAACAGTCCATTGCATTGCAAGACCGTGATGTTCACGCCGACGGTCGAGGGTAAACTAGCTAATTGCCGCGCCCTCAATGGATGTATCGAAACCTTTCGACAGCTTCGACCACTCTCACGGACATAGGAGAGAAGTATCACTATCTTTCAATGGACTTCTCGATACACCGAGATGAACATGGATTCATAAACATGCATCTCGCACCTTCATCGTCAATTCTCAAAGACACCCAAATTCTTGACGGAACTTCTCAAATCCGACCACTCACAATGCGAATCTACCCGTGTCACTCAACAATGGACCGAACGACCGGACTATGCCTCATTCGTAACTTGACACTTGAATGTATATGTTCGATAAGTTTGACACTTGTCATCGAAGTACACTTACCGATTTTTATAAATTGCGCAAGTGTCCCAAATTTGTCATCGTGATCTGCCTTGCAACTTCTACCTGTTCACTATTTACGCTCCAATCNATCTACCCGTGTCACTCAACAATGGACCGAACGACCGGACTATGCCTCATTCGTAACTTGACACTTGAATGTATATGTTCGATAAGTTTGACACTTGTCATCGAAGTACACTTACTGATTTTTATAAATTGCGCAAGTGTCCCAAATTTGTCATCGTGATCTGCCTTGCAACTTCTACCTGTTCACTATTTACGCTCCAATTGGCATAAGAGATGCCCTAACACCGAGCTTTTACGAGGTGAGGTTTTTCTTTTGCAACTAGAAATGTTTTGCGTTATCCTCCACGCAATTTCGATCCGCCACATGACTTTAACATCGTAGAATAATATACAATCTTCAGGGTTGAAGTCTCAATTCGAGTGGCGACATGAAACCATAAACAAACGACTGCAAAAAAACAAAACATGCGCGACCAGAGTTTTTGGGCGTCAAAATAACTGTCCAGCTGTTCAGGTCGGCTTATAAATTTGACCAACTTAACTAGGTTTGAGCTTTCGATGGGCCACAAATCAGATAGGCTCGAGTGTTAGTGATCTTCCTATGACCCATCACCTTGCATAAGGAGAGAGAGCCAAAAACAGGATTATTTGGTCAATTTATCCACATCTAAAATATCCAAAAGTGAAAAACGTTTAACGAAATTGAGCTTACTTGATGATACAACGAGCCGAAGAAGGGTGATTCATAGGGATGAGATAAGGACAGGAGGATTGTGAAAATTGAATTATTTGTATTCTGGATGTAAGGTTTTTTGTTTGTGGACTCCATATGCGTAAATAGAGAAAACCCCATATCCGTGAATGAAGAACAGAAAAGAAAAGAAGAATACTAAGCCCTCTACCGCAATTGTTTCGGTTAGGCCACTCGGAAGCGGTAAGTGTACTTTCATGATTAGTTTTGAGTTCGTCAAAGACATATACAATGGCGAGAATGGGAATGAGGCATATGTTGGGTCTGAAGAAAGTAAGGAGGGAAGGCGAAGCTAACTCTCCCACTCACTCATCCTGTCCTCTAACTCTTCCATTTTCAAGCACAATTGTCTTATTTTTTCACTTTTCTTGGCGTCGCTTGGCACATTGTGTCCCCCACAGTGCAATCTCTCATATTGCAAAGGGGTCTCTCCATTGCCCCTTGACATGAGTGTGGTTGAGAGATTAGACTTTTGCATGCCACCACACGGCACATAAGAGCAACAAGTCTGTTAGGCAACGTTAGCCTGTGTAGGGTTGATAGATCACATTAAATTGCAAGTTTTCAGCTCTGGGTTGAATTCGCGTAGTCCTCCAACAGAGCTGGAGGGGAAGTGTTGTAATTTTTTTCTCGCAGCTTTCCACATTGCACCTACCATCTTGGCGGCGACTTTATAGAATAATGAGTATATTGTAACACTACTCTCAGCTACCAAAAATGAACAAGAGTTACATCAGGTATGGCATTCTAAACCAAGATCAAAAGATCAAAAGGCTTGCATAAAACTCCGCGCCATAGCTACAAGACTACCCATTGTTTATTGTGTTGACGAGTGTGTTGACCCCAAGAGCAGCCTCTTCTTTGCTCTCACCCAGATTATTGTTGCCCTTGGTTCATCTTCGAGCTGCTGTTGTAACAAACCATATCTTCTTGCTGCTCATGGCATCACACAACATCACATTGTATCAGCACAAGCAAGAATTCATAGCCATGTTTTTTCATAGCAATAACAGCTTTCATAATATGCTCGCTGACGTGGAGAAAATGAAGCAACGGCATCAAATTGCTGAACTGTGTTGCGTAGTTGTTGCACTATTGGCGTTATGCATTTTGCATTACGATGTTTTGCACATTGCTTTTTGTAACAGTAGATCACTACAACAGGTGACATGTAGCATTCTTGCTTGTATTCACATTTGCAAATCGTTGAAGTAGTAGCTTCAATTTGCATCTAACACATGACCAGGAATAGATCGTAAGGAGCAATAGAGTGTTATGTGTGCAATGTTAGTAGTGTGCATTTCTTGCAAAAACAATAGAAGTGTGCAAAAACCACAACAATAGCATGTCGTGCAGACTATCATAGCAACATAAAAGGAGCATCCCACATTGGCTTGGATTTTCAGGGCTCACGAAGTTCTGTTAAAGCCTTCCTTTCCAATTCTTTCCTCGATGCCAGAGGGTCCTGGCCAACCTTGTGTATCCTGCCCTATGAACCGTTTGGATTATGCACAAGGAAAGATGTCCCAGTCTCCATTTACCGTGTCCAACTCTCGCACTCATGAGCGTGTCACTCCTTTCTATGCCATCGTGATGGGACCCTTTCCAGTGGACTTTTTTAAAAATGGCTGTTTTATCTTGTATTTGGCATACATATATGTTTTGTTTTTGATGGACCAATCCACTACGCCTTAGCAGTAAGGTTTGAACCTCGATTGATTCATGGCTCATCTAAGCAGAGCATGTGTGTGAGCGAAAGCTACTAGGTTTTGCTTTCATCACTATGGTGAGTCCGCTCGCCCAAACCTCCCCTTTATTTCTTTTCGAGTTATTTGCCTCATAGAACCCAGAGGGAAATGATGTTTCCAAATGCTTGAGCCAATAAATGGCTGATGGTGTTTGTATCTTGCTTGTCAAATACGGTCTCTTTGAAATACATGACGTGGATGTGAAACCGAATCCCTCACAGTGCGCTTCTATACCATGTCACACATTAGCATCACTGGTTTGGTCACCATGCAGACGTGCATCTTGCCCTGGCATGGGGGAGCATTGCATGTGTCTATATTTTTAAGGATCAACGTCGTGGGAAGCTTCCTTGTTGCGGTTGTTTTTTTTTATTCTTTGGTATCTCCCCGCAGTCAAAAGCTAGATGGTATTACGATTTGGATCATGATTGTGTCATTCAATCTTGCGATACTCTCTTTCATTTTCGTCATGTAATTTTCAATCAAGTCACATCTCCTTATCCCGTCTCTTGCTTTGAGAGATACTTGTGGATGGGATGGCCTTTGGAAATTATCTTCCTAATTGCCTCTATGTAGCGGGAGGGACGGTTCGGCCCTCCCTCCTCGCTGAAGCAAGGGGTGGTTGCGCACCACCCCTCACGTCAGTGAGAGCTGGCCGGCGGTCAGCATTTCGCCGGCCGCAGGCCAGCTTGCTTCCGGCCGGCTGGATGGCTGGCGGCTGGCCAAGCGACCGGCTGGCCACCAGTCGGCCAGTCGCCAGCCGCCGATCGCTGTCTCCACCCGATCGGCGGCTGAGGGGCCATGAGGGCCTCGAGGCCGATGCCTTGTGGCCTCGTGCCCTCGCCCCCCCTCNTTTGGATCATGATTGTGTCATTCAATCTTGCGATACTCTCTTTCATTTTCGTCATGTAATTTTCAATCAAGTCACATCTCCTTATCCCGTCTCTTGCTTTGAGAGATACTTGTGGATGGGATGGCCTTTGGAAATTATCTTCCTAATTGCCTCTATGTAGCGGGAGGGACGGTTCGGCCCTCCCTCCTTGCTGAAGCAAGGGGTGGTTGCGCACCACCCCTCACGTCAGTGAGAGCTGGCCGGCGGCCAGCATTTCGCCGGCCGCAGGCCAGCTTGCTTCCGGCCGGCTGGATGGCTGGCGGCTGGCCAAGCGACCGGCTGGCCACCAGTCGGCCAGTCGCCAGCCGCCGATCGCTGTCTCCACCCGATCGGCGGCTGAGGGGCCATGAGGGCCTCGAGGCCGATGCCTTGTGGCCTCGTGCCCTCGCCCCCCCTCGCCCTCCTTGCAAGAGAGCAAGCGAGGACGAGGGATAGGGGGAGTGAGGTGAGAGCGAGGAGCAAGGAGCGCACGAGAAAAGTTGGCATGAAATCGCCGTCGCGTGCCTCGCACACGACGATTTCGTACCGACTCGTCAAAACAGAAACCCGAGTTCGTTAAGGACGAACTACGAGTTTATAAACGGGAAAACTTGTGCAAAATCACGAGTTCGAGGTAATATCCCCTTGTTTTGGACCCAGAATGAGGGGGTTAGGTAAAAACGGAAACAAGCCTCCGGAGTCTCGAAACATTCGAGTCTCCCTGCTATGGGTCGTTGATGACGATTGTTCCTCACGTCTGCGAGGGGGAAAACCCATGACACGGACTGAGAACGCCATTTAGCGAACTCCGACGAAAACTTCAGAGCAGGAGCTTGAGGTTCCAGCCCGTTACCGTGGTTCTCAGAGCCAAACGACCCCCGTGACTAAGGGTTTGACGGAAACAGCAGCTACGTCACATATAAAACGCCACCGCCAGTTGCAAGCAACAGCAAAAACACCAGAAGGGACTACGACGTCTACACGTAACGGATTGAAGTGCCGCAAAGTGCGTTGGAGAGCTGAAAAAGAGCTCTGCCCTCTAGTCTCTCATCACTTCCAGGGATCTAAGGGAATTTTTGTGGGACGGAATGGGGAGTGCCCACCCCCAAACCACCAAGGTTTTCCCCTCTTTCTAAAATTCCCTCCTCCCTCCTTTATCCAAAAATTAGGACAGCGTTTCTTCCCAAGGCCAAGAGCTCTCACGAACTAAGAGCACCCAAAAAAGGAGGAAAGACAACGCCTTGAAGATTTTGGCGGCTTCCCCAACGCCGTCGGCTCAAGGAAGAAGGCGCCAACGGGAGCGAGGCGTGCAAAGAATTAAGAGGAGGCCAAGGAAGACAAGAAGAAAAATGGAGGACGAGGAGCTAGAAGAGGGAGTGAAGGAGTTGCTAGGATTTACTAGAGCTCCTTTCCCATTCTTTGCCCATGTTTTGTGAGCGACACTCACATTCGTTTTGTCATTCCCTTGTATTCCAATTTTCTGTTTTCCTAGGCACTAGTCCTTGCCAGTCGCCGTGAGTCACGGCTTCGGATGACTAGCTTTCAAAATCAACGCCCTTGTGCCAACGTGGCGGCCTAGGAAAACCAAAATTGAATTCATAAATGCCGCACCAATCGTGGGAGCAAGGATTTTGTGGGAGGCGATCCCTCCTCAAAGTTGTGGGGTTATCCCCACAACAAATTTTACGTGCTAGTTGCACGGACCGTGAGATGGCAAGTGTTGGACCATCAAAGACCAACAAGGGCAAGGTGGTGATGTCCTCACCACACGCCCTAAGCGGATTCCAAGTCTTGGGAGCCGCCGCCGCGAGCACGTTGTCAAAACCACAGGCAACCGTACCGCCGAAGGCAACCGACGCCAACCTCGGTGACACCAAGAAGCGTGCGGAGGCCGTAAAAGTTCTTGATGAGAATGTCAACGTGCACATGGGCGATCCATATGCAACAGACGACGCGATGGAGGAGGATCTCCCGGAGGAGGACCCTGATGAAGAGCACGACGCCGACGATGGCGAAGGCGACAAGGATTGCGATCATCACCATCGTCGCGCGGCAAACTCGAGCCGATTGCTCGAGAAGGGCAAGGCGCTCGACGCATTGCTTGAAGCTGCTCATGGCGGGAAGACTGCCAAGAGCAGCAAGGACGCCAAAAGCAGCCACGATGGAAGTTTTGGCGAGAACGAGCCGGATGACGTCATCACGAAGGCGATTCGCGATGACCGCCGCAGGCTTGCAAAGTTTGCTGCTGAGGCAACGAGCTGACTCAAGATCACCACTGACGGTGGAGGTACGGCACCAATCGAAGGAGTGGGGGCGGACCCCCCTTCCTATGATGTGGCCGCCATGGGGCAGGGCAACGCGCACTCGAGCGTCGCCGCTGACGACAGTCTCCTCTAAAAGGTTGGACTCTTTGGAGGCGTATACGCAAACCATACCCTCCTGCAATGGGAAGAGTTGCACGGACAACATGAGGCCCAAGAAGGTATCGGCGATGCTCTAACGACATCAGAGCTTAAGTTTGTGTTTGCCAACCTGCTGGCCCACGTTGGACAAAGCATCACAGACCTTGACCATGATCTCCGGCAGCAGCGCCGGGCCGCACATGAGGCAAGCCACTGATGCAACCACCTCGACAAGGTGTTGCAGAGCGTGACCCAGGTGCGGATACAGTAGTAAGCGCAGCATGCTACAGTTGTAGATGCCACTACCTGGCAGCGACGACTTGCCTACCTCGACGACTTCGGGGCCGGTCATGAACACGTTCTTCCTCCACACTGTGGAGATATTGCGGAAGTGCGTGACGGGGACCAACTGGCTGAACCGCATTAATCACGTCCTACGCATCCATGAGGGTCCACTTAGTCAGTGGGATGACCTTGCCACGACTCGGCTTGAAGACAAGCTCTTCAAGTATGCGGTCAAGGAATGGAGTGCGCANCTCCTGCAATGGGAAGAGTTGCACGGACAACATGAGGCCCAAGAAGGTATCGGCGATGCTCTAACGACATCAGAGCTTAAGTTTGTGTTTGCCAACCTGCTGGCCCACGTTGGACAAAGCATCACAGACCTTGACCATGATCTCCGGCAGCAGCGCCTGGCCGCACATGAGGCAAGCCACTGATGCAACCACCTCGACAAGGTGTTGCAGAGCGTGACCCAAGTGCGGATACAGTAGTAAGCGCAGCATGCTACAGCTGTAGATGCCACTACCTGGCAGCGACGACTTGCCTACCTCGACGACTTCGGGGTCGGTCATGAACACGTTCTTCCTCCACACTGTGGAGATATTGCGGAAGTGCGTGACGGGGACCAACTGGCTGAACCGCATTAATCACGTCCTACGCATCCATGAGGGTCCACTTAGTCAGTGGGATGACCTTGCCACGACTCGGCTTGAAGACAAGCTCTTCAAGTATGCGGTCAAGGAATGGAGTGCGCAGAGACCTCACCTTGAGTAGCAGCCCATGTCGTGGGAGGTCTTGTGCACAATCACGCGTAAGAGGTGTAGCCAACGTGAGGAGGCGTAGCGCGCCTTCCACAAGATCAAGGACTTCGGGCAGCTAGGTAACTCGCTTGAGGCCTACTTGAGTGAGTTTGCCCTGCTTGTGGAGGAAGCCGAAAGCTTTATCAAGAGTGACGATACCCAGACCTTCAAGTACCCTGAGTGCTTGCTGCTAGAGTAATTGCGCGATGGTCTTTCCAGCGAGAAGCTGAAAGACAAGACCACCACGACCGCAACGGGCCAAGCTTGGACAAGCTGGAGGGCGTTGTGAGACTACATGAGCAAAGTGTATTCGGCAAACCCGAAGCACTACTCAGATGCACGGCTGAATGTGTGTGCACAACAAGGTCGCGACGCACGCATGGATGCTGTAGGGCTCAGAGGGACAGCCGGGCAGTGGGGCAGGGTCGAGGGCAAGCAGCCGGCAAACCCCTCAGCCAAGAAGACTGGTGGGAACAAGCCCCCTTAACCACAAGCGTGGCCGCGACAATGACGAGTTGCAGGTGGCGCACNCGTTGTGAGACTACATGAGCAAAGTGTATTCGGCAAACCCGAAGCACTACTCAGTTGCACGGCTGAATGTGTGTGCACAACAAGGTCGCGACGCACGCATGGATGCTGTAGGGCTCAGAGGGACAGCCGGGCAGTGGGGCAGGGTCGAGGGCAAGCAGCCGGCAAACCCCTCAGCCAAGAAGACTGGTGGGAACAAGCCCCCTTAACCACAAGCGTGGCCGCGACAATGACGAGTTGCAGGTGGCGCACGAGCGTCGTAACACGGCCTTTCGCAAGGGACTGTGCCATAATTACATGCAGCCCAGACACTTTAGGGCTCAGTGCCCTGAGGCTGCTGGTGGTGGACAAGAGGCTGTGGCATTAGCTGCAGCCGCACCACCTCGTGGGGAGGCTGCAACAAGAGGCTGCGGACAGGGCCGTAAACAGGGCCACGATCACGGTAATGGGCCCGTCCGTGGTAATGGACAAGGCCGTGGGGCGGGTTTTCCCCACCCCCGAGTAACGTTAGTGGGGAGCAGTCAAGGGTAAATCTAGATCACGAGTGTGGGTTCATGTTTTCAGATAAGGATGTTAAACAATTTGAGTTTTTGACGAGTTCAAATTTCTCTATTGCTTTCTCCCCTCTCATTGAACCTCATTCTGCACTTGTTGTTCGACATTGCCCACTAAATCTTGCATCACCGGACGAGTTGCATGACCGGACCTGCTTAGTGGTGGGGACATCGACCACTGTGCAAGAATTGTGTAACACAATGATTGAAGAAAATGCCCTCAAAGCGATGAGTTCAATCACGTTCGCGGTACCTTTAGTGGGCGATTTCGACCCAGCAAAGTTTAAAGAGTAGAAGGTGCTAGCCAAATTCGCATGTTCCTACAAGATGTGGACTAGAGTAGGTGAATCATGGGAGCTGCAACGTCCGCCATCTAGATTCCGTGTTTATGACAAACTTGGCATGTCATCGTTGAGCCTGTTCACTCAGAAGAGTAGAGGTCACATGACGATGCAGTTCAAAGGACACCTAGCTGGTGCTCCCGTGAACGTACTTGCTGACATTGGAGGAGATGACTCCTTTGGTAGCCTTGGCTTTACTCAACAGGTCGGCCTGAAGTATGAGCTATTGAGTACCGTAGTTGTCATTGGTGACAACCGTACGGTACCCGTGATCGGTACTTGAAAAGCAAAAAAATGTATTCAAGGGTACACACAGAGTGCCACGCTGAAGGTACTCAATCTTCTCGACCTGTTTGATGTGGTGCTAGGCGATCCCTGGCTGTGTGAAAACAAGGCGCTAATGTGCTTTGAATCGAAGCGTTNTCTGCACTTGTTGTTCGACATTGCCCACTAAATCTTGCATCACCGGACGAGTTGCATGACCGGACCTGCTTAGTGGTGGGGACATCGACCACTGTGCAAGAATTGTGTAACACAATGATTGAAGAAAATGCCCTCAAAGCGATGAGTTCAATCACGTTCGCGGTACCTTTAGTGGGCGATTTCGACCCGGCGAAGTTTAAAGAGTAGAAGGTGCTAGCCAAATTCGCATGTTCCTACAAGATGTGGACTAGAGTAGGTGAATCATGGGAGCTGCAACGTCCGCCATCTAGATTCCGTGTTTATGACAAACTTGGCATGTCATCGTTGAGCCTGTTCACTCAGAAGAGTGGAGGTCACATGACGATGCAGTTCAAAGGACACCTAGCTGGTGCTCCCGTGAACGTACTTGCTGACATTGGAGGAGATGACTCCTTTGGTAGCCTTGGCTTTACTCAACAGGTCGGCCTGAAGTATGAGCTATTGAGTGCCGTAGTTGTTATTGGTGACAACCGTACGGTACCCGTGATCGGTACTTGAAAAGCAAAAAAATGTATTCAAGGGTACACACAGAGTGCCACGCTGAAGGTACTCAATCTTCTCGACCTGTTTGATGTGGTGCTAGGCGATCCCTGGCTGTGTGAAAACAAGGCGCTAATGTGCTTTGAATCGAAGCGTTTGATCCTCTAATATGGACAACATTACTTTACGTTGATTCCGAGTACGGAATTATCACGGACCCGACTGAAAGTGCATGCGAGCTTGTCTGCGATGAAGGTCAAGAGACGTATTCGACAAGGTTGTCGACACTTCTTGACTCAGCTGCAAAAAGTGGAGGACGACGTGAAGGAAGGTACGCCACAAGAGATCAAATCCCGATTAGCAGAGTTCTTGGATGCATTCCAAGACCCATCGGCTGGGCTTCCACCAGAAGGACACATGGGCCACACGATTTTGCTGCAAGTGAAGGCAACCNCTCAGCTGCAAAAAGTGGAGGACGACGTGAAGGAAGGTACGCCACAAGAGATCAAATCCCGATTAGCAGAGTTCTTGGATGCATTCCAAGACCCATTGGCTGGGCTTCCACCAGAAGGACACATGGGCCACACGATTTTGCTGCAAGTGAAGGCAACCCCTCTGTTAAGACCTATGTATCACCTTAGTCCAATAGAAAGGTGAGAGGCGGAACGCCAAATCAAAGAGTACCTTGCAAAAGAATGGATCGAGCCAAGTAGCTTGCTGTACGGTGCGCCGATCCTTTTTGTGAACAAAAAGGATGATGTTTTATGCATGTGTGTAGATTACCGGGCGTTGAACAAGCTGACGGTGAAAAATCGATTCCCTTTATTATAGATTGAGGACCTTTTTGACCAACTCCAAGGGGCAAAAGTGTTTTTGTCCTTGGATTTGTCTAAACGGTACCATCAAATCCGCATCACGGAAGATGATGTGTCCAAAACTGCGTTTCGAATGCACATGGGACACTATCAGTTTTGAGTGTTATGCTTCAGGCTTACAAATGCCCCGGCAACCTTCCAAAGAGAAATGAACCGAACGTTCACCAAGCAACTCGGTTAGTTTGTCTTAGTCTACCTGGATGACATCCTGATTTTGTCCAAGTCAATGGAAGAGCACATAGAACATCTGCGCGCAGTCCTCGCAATCCTTTGGGAACAAAAGTTCTATGTGAAATTGAGCAAGTGCAAGTTTGCACAAGATGAGCTCGAATAGCTTCGACACATCGTCGACAAGGACGACATCCGTGTCGACCCACAAAAGGTCCAAGCCGTTGTAGACTGGTCACGCCTGGAGAATATTGGGCAGATTCGGTTTTTCCTTTGTCTTGCAAACTGATTTTGACGGTTTATGCAAGGGTATTCGACCTTGGTAGCACCGCTAACTAGGCTCACACGAAGATACGTGCACTAGAAATGGACATCTGATTGCAAGAATACTTTTTTCAGAGTCAATGAGCTTCTATCCACAACGCCCGTCCTAGCTCTTCCACATCCATCGCAACCATGGAAGGTTCAATGTGATGCGTCGGTAGTAGGACTTAGAGCCGTCCTCATGCAGAACGGTCACTTGGTCGCATATGAGAGCTGGAAGCTCATCCTCGCAGAAAGGCGGTACATGACTGGGCATCAAGAGCTCCTTGTAGTAGTACACGCTTTCAAGACGTGGCGTTGCTACCTCGAGGGTGCTGAAGGCGGTGTGACGGTCGTGACCGACAATAACCCATTGGTGTTTTTCCAAACACAACAGAACCTTTTAAGACGACAGGCGCGTTGGAATGAATACTTGAGCCAATTCGCGTTCAGATGGGAATATAGGCCAGGACGCATCAATATGGCCGATCCAATAAGTCGACAGCCTGCCGAAATCAAAGCAACCACCACCGAGGTTGGTGGGTGTTCTATGCACATTGTAATAGCAACAATACAAACACCAGATCCCCATGCACCTCTGTGGTAACCATCATGAGAGATTATCCATTACAACGGTTTTATAAACAGGATCCGGATGGGATATTGTGTGTATTCTTGGTTTCAAGCCTCTCAAAATCTAGACAAGTACGGATTGGTGGAGGCCACACGAATCTTCTGGCACGGAGAACAAGTTGTGCCAAACTTGGGATTCCTTGGAGGATAGATTATCTCCTAGTTCTACGACCTGCCGGTCGAAGGTCATGTGGGACGTCGAAAGACCGGACATGCACTCTCGGACCACTATTGGTGTCCGGGATGGAGTGTCGATGTCAGTAAGTATTGCATGACATGCGACCCATGTCTTCGGAATAAGGCTAGTAACAAGAAGCCTGCTAGACTCCTCCAAGAGCTTCCCATTCCTGGGACTCAATGGGAGTGCGTCAGCATGGACTTCATTACAGGTCTTCCCGACACAGTCCGTGGCCACGTTTTAATACTAGTAATCATGGTTCTTCTGACGCAGACAACACACTTCATTCCTACAAAAACTGATGTGAACACAGAGGAGACTGCTTGTATCTTCTTTGAGGGTGTCATAAAGTACCACGGCTTGCTGTTGCGCACTATCTTCGATCGAGATAAAAAATCCGCTAGTAAGTACTATCAAAAGATGCACTAGTACTTTGGTAGTGAGTCGCAGATGTCAATAGCATTTCACCCTCGAACTGACGGACAAACAAAGAGCATGAGCCGCACTCTGGAATAAATGCTTTGCATGTACGTGGTCCCTGCTATGAATGACTGGGACGAATTCCTAGTACCGGCAGAGTTTGCGCTGAATAACTCGGTGAATGAGTCTACACAGTTCACACCGTTTGTATTGAAGAGTGGTTAGTTTCTAGTGGTGTCCTCTTTATTGGTGAAGAGTGGGAGTACAGAAGGAGAGGTTTCTTCCGCTCAAGCCTTTGCCGAGCGCATTGACTCCTTGTTATAGGAGGCGAAGGGTCACCTTCAAGCTGCTCAGCAACGACAAAAGGCATATGCNACTCGGTGAATGAGTCTACACAGTTCACACCGTTTGTGTTGAACAGTGGTTAGTTTCTAGTGGTGTCCTCTTTATTGGTGAAGAGTGGGAGTACAGAAGGAGAGGTTTCTTCCGCTCAAGCCTTTGCCGAGCGCATTGACTCCTTGTTATAGGAGGCGAAGGGTCACCTTCAAGCTGCTCAGCAACGACAAAAGGCATATGCCGCCAAAAGTCGACGTGAGGTTTTGTTTGACAATGGTGACAAAGTGTTTCTTAGCACTAAGAATATTTGGCTAAAGTTGCTAGGGGCACGAAAACATCTACCGAAGTGGATTGGGCCGTTTCTCATCGTTCCACGCATCGGGATAGTGGCATACCGATAATTGCTTCTGCCGAGTGAGAAGATACATGACGTGTTTCATGTGAGCCTGTTGGTTCCATACACGGCAACGGAAACCGTTCAGCCACCAACGGCAGTCCTTGCTGCCGATGGCCAATACGAGGTTCTTTGCCTACTCCAACACTGAGAGCGTACTCTCTGGTCGTGGGTTATTGGGGAATACCTCGTTTATTGGACCGGAGGTGGACCTGAACATAACTCATGGGAGCCCTAATCTCGGTTGCCCTTAGGGGTGGTCAACAAGTATTGGAGCGAGTTGGAAGCTCGCACGGATGGACGTGTGTCAGGGGGCACCACCTAAATGCGTAAAAGTGAACAAAATTCCTGCAGGGTGGCATTCATGGATTGCAACCATAGGTGGTTGGGGACACCCAACATGGTTGTCGTGCGGACGCTCCAGCGTAGAGGGAGAAGGCCATTAGCCGTGCTGACCGACAAGCTACAGCTTAGGTCCAAGTGCCATGCACGTGTTCATGTTTAGCTGGTGATTGATAAAATTCAATTTTCTTTCACAATGTCGATGACTCACTGACTAAAAGTCCTGCTTGTTGTTCATGAACCGGGACGGTTCATAACAAGTGGGGAGGAATGTAGCGGGAGGGCCAGTTCGTCCCTCCCTCCTCGTTGAAGCGAGGGGTGGTTTCGTACCACCCCTCGCGTGAGCAAGGACTGGCCGGTGGCCAGCACTTTGCTGGCCGCTGGCAAGCTCGCTGCCGGCAGGTTGGACGGCCGGCGGCCGGCCAAGCGAACAGCTGGCCACCAGCCGGCCAGCCGCCAGCCATCGATCTCGTCCTCAGCCCGATCGGCGGCTGAGGGGCCACGAGGGCCTCGAGGGCGAGGCCTCGTGGCCTTGTGCCCTTGCCCCCCCCCTCGCCTTCCTTGCAAGAGAGCAGGTGAGGACGAGGGATAGGGGGAGCGAGGTGAGAGCGAGAAGCGAGGAGCGAACGGGAAAAGTCGTGCAAAATCACGGATTGTGCCTCGCAGGCGACGATTTCGTGCCGACACGTCAAAACAGAAACTCAATTTTGTTTAGGATGAACTGCGAGTTTCTAAACCGGAAAACTCCTCCAAACTCACGCGTTTTGAGGAAATATTCCCTCGTTTCGGACCCAAAATGAGGGGGTTAGGTAATAACGGAAATGGGCCTCCGGAAACTCGAAATAGTCGAGCCTCAATTGCTCCTCAGTTCTGCGAGGGGGAAAATCCCTGACGCGGACTGAGAACACTAGTATGCTAACTCCAACGACGACTTCAGAGCAGGACCTGGAGGTTCCGGCCCGTTACACTATACCTTTCACCTTCATAACGTTTCTACTTGCTTATGCATCTACACATGCAACATTCCCTATACCACTACATGCTCGAGTGCTTGCATCATCACTTGTTTGCTGTCGCACATACTATTACATCATCACATGTATCATCCTCAGTGTCTACGTCCTCATGATCACCTCTCTCATTGCCTACGACATTGCCTATCTCTGAGTTTTTGCCATATCCAACACTATCTCCTGTATTCTGGCTTTGGACCATTGTCTGCTTCACCGCTTCATGAATTACTACAATAACCTGGAATATGCAAACCCTATTGGCTTCGGACCCCATCATTCCTTGCCCTCAACCTATACTCTCCCTCGCCTTTGGCCGTTGTAATTTTTGCTTGCACGCTGTTCCCCCTGCTGGTTTCCCCTTCCCTTCTCGTCCTGAAAGTCCTCCTCCAGCAGTTGGTCCAGATCCTACTCTTCCTCCTCCTGAACCTGGTCTTGAAACAGTTGGGCTGATTGCCGATGTGGTTTAGCCCGACACCACACTTGTCTCCTCTCTCATCGCGGCCAACTGAGATTCTGTTTGTGATGTGTCTAGCTCCTCCGTGGCCATTGCCTTCACTTCGCGTGACACCGCTATGCTTCCACCTGATCCGAACATAGTCCACTAAGCTTGCTCTGATCTGGATTCAGCCCTTTGGAAGCAAGCAATGCACAAGGAGCTCAATTGCATTGTGAATCATGGCAATTCACGAAGTTTTCACTGTCCCATGCTCGAAAAACAAATGCTCCTTGCTGCATGTACCAAAGCTAGCAGAAGCTAAAGAATGACCTTACACTAAAACACTGGCCTTACACCTGAGGGAATTTCTGAAAAGTGGGCCTTGCATATATAATTGAGTGCTGAAAGACTTGCCTTACATGTATCATTGGCCAGTCTTTCACTCAAGGCCCGTCTTTCAGCAGTCCGTATATCATTGAGTGGTGAAATAATGGCTATATCTAAGGGATTTTCTTAAGTTCCTTGCGTGGAATTTAATGTGACTTTTGTCGTTGTAGGGAGGTACACCACTGCCAAGGCTCTCTCGAGCCAGGGTGCAAAGCAGGCTTGAAGTTGCATCGGATGGAAGCAAACAACACCTTATCACATGGTTGACTCAATGAGGAAAACTTCTCGGCTTAGCCACCTGGCTTTTTTTATGGCACCGGGCAACTTTGGCACCTTTGTATGGCCTTGGAAAGGTTTGAGCTTTCTCCGTAATGCAAAAATGTGAAGATTTGCACCACCATCGAGCGATGTAGATGTCGTTGTAGCCCAACTGACCCTGATCTGTTTGTGAGCTACATTTCAACACGCTCAGTTGCCAACTTGGTCTACACGGCTGATCGCTTGACCATGTCTCCAGATCCCTAGGCTATCTAGGCTGTGAAGGTACTCCTTTAGTCTGCATACAAGATGAAGGAATTTGGCCTCTTGTCTCCTTAGGCATGGAGGTTGATCGTCATCGTTAGTGAGGGTTGCTGCACGTGCATCGGGTAGGATATACTTGCTCCCCTAAGGAGTGTTTCATAGACCTACTAGCTGATGTTCCCCATGCTTCCATGCTCATGATGCCTCCAAGACAGAGGCTACTGAAGACAGCCAACCCAGCCCGGTTGGGGGAGCCTGTTGACGTCATGACGTACCTCCAAGTCATCGGGTCTCTAATGTTCCTTGACACCACCGCGTATGTTGACGCTGTGTTTGCGGTCAAAATTTTGTCCCAGTTATCTCAGTACCCACGTCACCTCTACCTCAAAGCTTCATTATGTGTCTCTTGGTACGGTTTGTCCACTCCCCCTTTGAGCTTGAGTCTTTGTTCTCGTCCCTTCACTGTGGTTGACGAGTACATGGACAACAATCAGACACATGATCATGATTTACACAAAAGATCAGGTTACATATTCCTCATTGGTAGCAATGTAGTCTTTTGGAAGAGCGGGAAACAAATTTGTGTCGTGTGCAAATGATTAAGGCTGAGTATGTTTCCTTGGGTTCCAGAATTGGTGAGAGCATCTGGTTGTGTCATTTTATGCAGTAGTTATGCTAGCCCATGCATTCCATCATGCTTCACTACAAAAATGATAACACAAGCTCAATTGCTGAGGACGATGGCATACACCGCATTTTCAGAAATGATATTAACATTGAGCATCATCCCGTGCATGAATGCATCGCGTGTGGTGACGTGCGCTTTCTTGGGATTGACACGCGCCAAGATTGCGTAGACTTTCTTACAAATGGACTGTGGAGTGAAAATCTCAAGGTCCCATTGGATATTGCTGGTCCTCTGGTCCTTCATGGTGATCTTGGTTGCCATGTGCCTGCCCATTGTCTGTTTTGATCCGCTGTGGTCTCTATCTCTTCTATTGCGGTGGAAATTCAATTTGAGAGGTCCAGCTTCACCTTGCATGCTCTTGTGTGTTGAAATGATTTTTCTCACCGAACGGCTCCTGGGCCACTTTCTTGCTGACAATTTCTTCGTTCTCCCTTAGCTTAATTGCGAGGATCTCTTCTTTGTGCACATGCTCCTTTCGGAATGTCATCCAGGCATTCACATGGCTCTTGTTGGTTTTTGCGCTCATTGTGCTCTGTTCTGTCCTCCCGGCTTGTGTACATCGGCGTGCAGATGACTGACGGCGAGACTCGACGCTGATGGAGTGTCGTCCGGTGGAGCCGACGCACGCTGAGGTCGTCTCGCAGTTCGCTGGAGCCCCCTCTCTCCGGCGACGTGTTCAGCTCCATCGGCAGGCCTCCTCGGCGGTCGCGCTGCCGGCAGTCACTGCCACCGCAGTCGCTGTCTGCATGCGTCCAGCACATACTGTCGTGCCTGCGTCGTCATGCGCTGCCTAGGGTCCCAGTTGCATGTTGCATGGCCCTGTTTGGCAGCATAAACCATCGTGGGCACTGACTGGGTTCAGGCTGCCATAACTCCTCGCTACTTTTTTTTCTAGAAGATTCTGACCACACGGCTGCGTTCGCAGCGTCGGCATTATGGTATGGTCCAGTTTTCAGGCAAAACGGACGACGCCCGGGTTTTGGGCTGTCGGCCGTCTGGCAGGCCTCACCGAGAAAACCTGCCAGCCTGAAATTAGCTATTTTCTGATTGGCTGATGAACTGAGTAACAAGCTCTACAGAGCTGGGGGGGGGGACTAGAACTTGGAGGGGTCCCCCATTACTGTTCATTCTTCATTCCTAATCAGTTACTATAAGTTTTTTAGCTGCTTTCTGGCGCTAACTCAGGCACGCGCGTTTCTGAGTAACAAACCCAGAGCTTCCAGACTTAGACTCTAGAGTAGCAGACTGAGGGGGCAGCTGACTTAAGCAATGACCGTGGAAGCCCGCACGCTGCATCAACAATGCTGCTGCCCCAACCTGCTGCATGGTTTTCCAATTTGGTATCACAGCCAGAGCGTAGCAGTAGCAGCAGACGACTGGCGAACAGGTGCCAGACAACGCCGGCGGACCCCCATACGCGCCAGTGCAGGGGAAATGCTGCCGGATTTTTTCCGACAGCATTGACCCTCCTGGTGGCGGCGTGAGATTTTTTCCCACGGCCATTGGGCCAGGGGAAATGCTGCCGAAATTTTTTTGGCAGCACTGACCCCCACGCGTGACGCGAGGAGGTGAGCGGCAGGCGGCGTCTGACGTCTGTGGGCGACGACGCACGCGGCAACGTCACCCAGGTGCAATGATTGGCACCACCAATAGCAGCAGGCAGAAGCAGCAGCTGCTGCTGCTGCCCGCAGCAGCTGCAGCTCGCAGCAGCAGCAGCAGCAGCAGCAGCGTGCAGCAGCAGTAGCAGCGTGCAACAGTAGCAGCAGCCCGCAGCAGCAGCGCGCTACAGCAGCCCGCAGCAGCAACAGGCAGCAGCCGCAGCACGCAGCAGCTACAGCAACGTGCAGCAGCAGTAGCGGGCCGGAGCAGCTGCTGCAGCGAGCTGCAGCAGCCGCCTGCTGCAGCGAGCTGCAGCATCCGCCAGCTGCAGTAGCAGTAGCAGCGAGCAGTAGCTGGCAGCTGCCAGCTGCGGCTGCTGCTGCCCGCTGCTCGCAGCGAGCGAGCAGCGAGCAGCAGCCCGTTGCTGCCAGCGAGCAGCAGCTTGCTACTGCTAGGCGAGCAGTAGTCCGCTGGTCGCAGCAGACAACGGGCTGCTGCCCGCTGTGACAAGAAAAAAAACAAATAAAAGACAACAAAAAAATGCCCCCACCCTCCCTGCTCGCTGCAGCAGCCTGCAGCTGCAGCGAGCAGCTGCTACACTCCGTCCACCGTGTCCGCGTCCCTAGCAGCAGCAGCGAGCTGCAGTAGCTCGCTGCTACAATAGCAGCAGCCACAACAACTGCTGCAGCTCGTAGCACCAGCAGCTGCAGCTACAACTATAGCATCATCAACAACAGCAGCAGCAGCTGCAGCACCCGGAGCAGCAGCAGCAGCAACAGCAATAGCAGAAGCAGCAGCAAACAGCTACTGCAGCAGCAGCAGCAGCAGCAGAAGCAGCAACAACACTAGCAGCTGCAGTAGTAGTAGCAGTAGCAGTAGTAGTAGTAGTAGCAGCAGCAGCAGCGGCTGTAGCAGCATCAGCACCAACAGCAGTAGCGGCAGCCCCAACATTTGCCGCTGCTGACGTCAGCACCCCTCTGCTGACGTAACTGCTGACGTCACCGCTGACGTCATCAACAGAAAAAGGGGATGAGAAGAAGGGGAAAAGGGGAAAGGGGGAAGGCCAGAGGAGTGGGTAGACTCCCCACTCCCCCAACCTTCTACTGAAATCAGCAACACAAAGACAAAGAAAAAACACAGACACCAAGGCATGGCTGGTAGTCCCGACGAGGAGGGGTCCTCCTCTGATGGGGGGACCCCTACCCCTCCTTTGTTGCAGCGATTGCTGCAGTAGCAGTAGTAGTAGCAGCACCTGCCGCCGCTGTAGCAGCAACAACCGCCGCCGCCGTAGGAGCAGCAGCTGCCGCCGCCGCTGCAGGAGCAACAGCTGCCGCCGCTGCCGCAGCAGGAGCAACAGCCGCCGCCATGGTAACAGCAGCTACCGCCGCCGTACCAGCAGCAGCAGCCGCCGCCATTGTAACAGCAGCAGCCTTCGCCTCTACAGCAGCAGCCACCGCTGCTGTAGCAGCAGCAGCCGCTGCCCATACAACAGCAGCCACCACCACTGTAGTAGCAGCAGCTGCCACCTCTACAGCTGCAGCCGCCACCGCTGCTGTAGCAGCAGCAGCCGCTGCCCATACCGCAGCAGCCACCGCCTCTGCAACAGCAGCAGCCGCCGCCCCTATAGGAGCAGCAACTGCAGCAACAGCAGCCCACTGGTAACGTTGGCGGCACCCCTGTCCAACTTGCTGCTCTTCAGCACCAACTCGCCGCCTTGACACAGCAGCTTGCGGCGCTATAGCCAGTCACCTCCCAAACCGCCACCAGCGCACTGTCATCGTTCATCCCTCCAGGGTACGCTAGCCGCGCTGTGTCCACCGCCACGTACTACTTAGCACAGTAGCAGACTCAGCGCCAACGGCAGACAGTGACCTCTGTCCTTGGCCCCACTCTGGGTGCCGGCCGTAGGCAGAAGGACTTTGAGACGCCGCCACCGCCGCTTGAGGCCGGTGAGCAGTTCCGGAGCTGGGAGCTCAGCTTCCGGATCTGGGCGCAGGGTGAGGGTCTGTGGGCCTACTACACCCTCCCTTACGACTCCACCCAGGCCAACCAGCTATATGACGCTGGTCGCGCCGTCCGCGCCCTTGTACCTGTCGCCCCTCCAGCTTCCCGCCTTGCCCTGGAGC
>SZWC01015604.1:4689-17970 GCA_023375785.1 Penium margaritaceum | reverse complement strand
TTCCACATTCACAAGTTGAAGCACTACCGGACCCGAGTACAAACTTCTTTGGCACAGAAGTCGCACCACCACCTCATGTACAAGTAGATGGGGACACAGAGAACGTGATTGAAAATATCCTCAATCATCAAGGTTGTGGAAAATGACCGAGTCTGTGGTCAATGGGCACGACTATTATGCCGCGCACAACACCTAGGAGTCATACGACAGCCTCAGGGACGTCAATCATTAGTTGACGGCAGCTATCGTTGTCACCGGCCTACATGTGTTGATGCACCAGGACGATGTGTCTAATAGGGGGCAAATTGTTGCAAACCTGACATACAGGAGTCCCTAAAATTCACAATTGGGCATTTATGTTCTTGGACTCAGGGTCCATCGCGCGACGACTTCAAGAGATTTATTCTGATCTGCCGAGAGTGTCTTCACGACTTGCTTTGACCTCCGATGTTCTGTTCCAAAAGGTTTTAACAACATTGACACCCACCAAAAAGGCTGACATAACTGTGATAGACCATGTTTCCATTTTGATATCGTTCGGTCCAATTCTTGACGACGCTGGATCTTCATAAGACGTGCCTTGATATTCTCAAAGGCGCCCCACTTCTCAGCAGAGATTCTTGAAGCAGCGACTTACTGCACGGCCTGGCATGCGTTGCTCAGATCGATCACCAAGGACCCAACATATGCCTCACTTTAATTCTCGCCATCGTTACATGTGCTGGACTCACTCGACATGTGTCAGTGAAGTACAAGTAATGCTTAATACTAACTATCAATTTGTCCAAAATCTTTGAGTCGTCGATTTTCTTGCACATCATCCTTATGAACCACCTATCTTTTGCTCAATGTAACACTTCTATCTTCATTAGTATGTCATCACAGAGAGAGGTTTTGATGTTTTCCTCGAGAATGAGTTCGGTTGACGAAGGGAAAGGTCCTACTCAGAAAAATAAGTCGGATTCAAAAGAGTAAAGATGATTTTTCATTGTTTGCCACATTCTTCATTAAGGTGGCTTGAGATGAACCATATGTGTTTTTCTAGATACTAGGGGAAGGTCACCATCAACTTTGGCACACAGAGGGATGATGGATTTGTGAAGTGCCTCTTCCATATGAGGTTAAATACATTAAAAAAATCAATTCGCGTTCAAGGTTGAAGGTTCAATGGCATCAAGGTGGATACATTTAGCTTCATCATCTCGTCAAGTGTTACATGTTGTCATATTGGCCTTTCGAAACAATTCACTGTAAATAATAAATGAAACGTAATTTATATCTTATCCAAAGTTGCATCCGCTTTAAGTGGTAGTGATATCACGGACAGCTCTATCCATCCCCTTTAAGATATGAGGGGTGTCAGGTTGAGTCCACCGTCCTGTCCAGTTGTTTTTGTCGCAAGCCTGCTGAAGTCAGTTATGCCGAATGGCCAGCATGAGCAATCTGGTTCCACCTTGGTAGACCTCGATCGTGTTCTTGATCCACGCAAGCAGCACGGGCTTCTGACGNACCCTCGTTTCCCGTGAAGACGCGAGTCCAACTTCAGTACCGATTCCACTGTCAACTAGGTATCGTAAACGCATGTGCCCGTTTCGAACCATCCTGTAAACATGACACAGATTATCCACGTTTTTCCCAGTAATAGAAAAGCATTGAAGTTCAGGACCACATCTTCAATGAACATTCAGGAAATCAAAATTGCATCAATTTTGAACATAATAATATTGAAGATGAGAAATTGGAGTGAGTTACGGTAGAAAATCATTGAATGCTCATGTGGAAGAAGCATCCTCCACTTGATCACGTGTGTAAAATTGCTATCATGAGTACATGCAGGTAGAAACACAAAACTGAAGCATATATTGGCTCCCATGCCCTTGAAATTAATGTGAAATAATTTTTTTTAAACTTTCATGCTCAATACACCTCATGAAAAAAAAAGGAGGCTACAAAAGATGTAAGGCCAAACCGCATGAAGATCCAACATTGTTAAGGCATGTGCAAAACAATGTTTACATGTAAACATGATTTCAGATAATGGTTTGACACATTACAGAAAGACTTCATATTTAACTAAAAATTCTTGTCTACAACATCAACTATGGGGGGGGGGGGACGAGGACAAATGTCCTTGAGAAGTTAGCATTAACGGTGAAACTCGATCAATATATTCAACTCAATACATCAATATAATGTAACTTAATTTTTTAGTCATACATCAATATATTCAACTCAATACTTCACTAAATATTTTAATTCGAAGCTATTTTGAGCGAGAAAAAAACCATCCACCTATTAAGTAACACATTATTGAATGGTTTATGGCTCTTAATTCCATATTAACTCTCTTTAAGCATACTAATATGTGATGGAATTTTGAGAGATTAATGTATTCTTAGGGTTTAACTCATTATCTATAAATAGAAAATGAGATGATAATGGCAATAAAAATTCTTTCTAGGTGAGTAAACACATTCAAACAATAACATTTACACGTAGGAGGAAAAAACACCTTATACATAAGCATGTCATGGGCAATTACCACGAACGACTTGTAAAACTCTGATTGAATTTCAACATTTAATTGAAAATCCAATCATGATTTATTCTACACATATTCATGAAGTTCCAACTTGATGTTCACTAAATGAACTGGTTCAACATTTGTACAATGCTCATCTAAAACATTTGTGACCAAATACAACCCTTTAACCTACCGTTAGACTCTTAACTCAGTGGGCGAATAGTCCCATAAAGTAGATAAATGCCTTTTTAGGATATAAGTGGCTAGATGTTTTCTGAAAATATGCAAAACTGTATACATAAAATGAGTATTCATCTAAAAAAATTGAAAGACTACATTTTGGAGTCGCTATAGATTCTTGAAAGCCAAATGAGAGCGTGCTCATTGGTAAGCTTCAACATCCATCAACTTAAAAAACTAGCAAAATTAGCACCAAAAGCCTTTCAATCGATCTTTAAACCCTAAAATCAAAGGGAAATCAAAGAAGAAAGCTCTTTCATGGTTAACTAGTGAGACGTGTTGAGTTACAAATTCTTCCCATATGTAACATACTAAACTCCCATCTCATTGTCGAAGCTACTATGCCTACTCAGGGCTATAGTCAAAGAAAGGGCGTTATTCCATTATTTTTGAACATTCTAATTGTGTAAATGACTGTTCTCAAATTATAGGACAGGTTAACCACTAACCACATCACATCGAACTCATTTGAGATGTTACAGGTTGTCTCACACCATGGTTTTTTTGTGTACAGAGACATAAAATGAGACATAAGGGCATCATTCAACAATTTTTTTATCCATGAACAACCATCAAACGATTTATTATTTTGTATATAGGTTTTTGGTTTTTGTTTTATGCCAGATGAATTTGAACGGGGTTCTTAATTAAGTTATCATCATCTAAGTGTTCATAATGACTTGTACAACCCAAGTCCTCTAATTGTAAATCTTATTAACATCAACTTCAAGGCATGTTTTTCTACAAAGCTATATAATTCACTTGTCCTAAAACCAAATTTATTTTAATGAAAGTAATCAATATCTTTCATTATAAGGGAAACATCTTACGTTAATTGAAAACATTAAAATCACAAATAAACAGAGGGGTAGGGATGGTGTGTACCAAAAAAACTCAAACAAAAAGTGGTGATTTCTTGAGATTGATACAAAACCCTAAAATGATTTGGATTGGATTTTGCATGTTAAACAAATGGGTTTGTGCGTACAAAAAACAACAAGAACAAAAAAGGGCCTTTCAGCTTTATCGATACAAAACCCTAAATCAAATGGGGGTTATGCATATACAAAAAGCAAAGGGTATATCCCTTTCTTTTGAATCTCTTCTTAGAGGGATGTCCCCATGCATAGTTTTAGTGCTCATTAATGCATGCCACGTGCAAGCATGATTGCGTGTAGACATTTTGAGTGTTTTGATTGGTGATGAGCAAATGAGCCAAACTTTGCATTTAATAGGTATACGAGTTATTTGCACCCTGTTGATTTAAACTTCCATTATCTTACCTCTTGGTTTTTTATATTTCATTATTTGAACATAGAATAACTTATCTGAAATGTATAAAAAATGATTTGTTTTCAAAAGAATGGTTGTTGAATCATTTGTAGGTTTGGTGTAAGTCTCTTCTCTTCTCATCCAAAACAAATATCATTAGAGATGATGATAGATGATAATGAAAGAGGCATAGTTTTTCTAAACTTTTCAACTTTAATGCAATTAATGTTGCATGATTCATGGTGAGTGGTTGAAAACTTAAAGTGTAAGAATGTATTAGTTGTATTTAGAAAAACATGTTGAAGATATGGGTCAACTTCCTCTTACTATAGAGTCATTAGTATAATGTTTTCGTATTCAATGAGAAGACATGATCGAGGAATTTAAAGAATTTTAAAAAGAGGGGAATACTGAAGAGAAGGTTTTCATTATCATGGATGTTGTTCCAAGGAAAATTTAGGTGGGACCCAGATGATTAGGATCCATGGAAGAACAAGTAGGGTGTGCTACAATGATTATAAGATAACATTGTTTTTTTGATGTCAAGGACTGATTTGTAAAACTATCTTCGAAAGTTATGGAATAAAGTTGAGGATGTGAGAGGATTGGAGCAATTTAGGAAGTTTGGAGGTTTACGTATGAGTTGAATGGAGGGGAATGTGCAAGGGAAAGGGGATGGTTGCATGTGGAAATCTTTTCTATCAACATGAGTAGAGGATATGATGGTGTTGTGTTTAATAGGTGATGGTTAGGTATCAAGCATGTATTAGAATTGTAATGCATGATGTTTTGGGCTTCAATGTGTATCCTCTAGAGGAGTATTCATGAAGGTAAGGAGGGAAAGGTTAAAAACGATGGGGGAATAAGTCATTAAAACTTGTTTACACCGCAATGCTATGCAATACTTACTTTTTGTTGAATAATCTTAATTACTTGTTTGCTATTTTCAAATATGAATTCTTTCACATTGATTATGTTTTTGGATTTTCGATTTCTTCGTAGATTGTTTCATGGTCATTTCATTATCAGCTAAAAAATCATATGAAACAATCTAAAAATGAGAGGAAAAACATATACAATTTTCATGACTCATTTTTGTTTTGACTTTTCGTGACAAAACAGGCTACAAAAATGAGTTTACTAGTCAGGAAACTATTAATGGACTCATCATCATAAGAATGCAATGGTTTTCCTTTTGTCATAAGCCAATGGAAGCTTGAGCTTGTGAATAGATTGTTGCCAAGCGGGTTTGTTGGCCCTCTAACTATGCTTGCACCATGAAGTTGCATTAAGATATGAAGTTTTTTATAAATGATTTTGTAGTTTTGTTTCATATACATGATGTTATTAGACCATCATCAAAATACTTTGAGGAGAAGGAGTTTCTTAAAAATCGTATTCATTTTGTTTGAGGCTTTTTCATGAAGATAAATATTGAGAGGTTAAAGCCAAATTTTATTAGTATCTTGAGTTCATCAAGCTCATGATTTGCACCCTTTTAACAATGTCATCATTGATCTTCCTTTCATTCCATGTTGTATAAGTACTTTTCTTGTTTTGCAAATGTTCTTTTTTTGGTCAAAAGAGTGGATGGTGTTGAGCAAATTATTTTATCTCCACATGTAATCGCTAAAGCCTAACATTCATATTTTAGTTTACTTCATCTAAGATGACACCTTTTTTGATGTTTTGTTTTTTTGCACATGATTTCAATCATAATAGCTTTAATTAACAATGCAACCTCTTCAAATGTTTTAATTGAAAACATTTACATTTTATAACTTAAGTGTGTGTAACCCTTGTGTAGGGCATTGAAGGAAAAGCGTTATTATTTGAAACCCATCAATAATGAAATTGGATGATTTTTTGTAGAGAATGTTTGTTGACGTTGGGAATATGTTTGCATGGTGGACGAAGAATCTGATGGAGGAGAAAAAACGAATCATAGAAAAAGGAAAAATAAAGGAGTTTTTCCAGAGTTAATAAGGAAGAAAATGAAAAATATCAAGGAAGATCTAAGATGACACTTGAAAATGTTTTGGATGAATACATTGAATTTATCAACATAGTTAACTGTAGTGGGAGGGGTTGTTTGGCCTTCCCTTCTCACGAAAGCGAGGGGTGGTTACACACCATCCCTTGTGCCAACGAGGGCTGGTTGACGACTTTCACTTTGCTTGTGGCCAGACGGTTGGACGGCTGACAATCGGCCACGTGATTGGCACGCCAACAGTTGGCCAACCTCTCGTCGTGGATTGCGGCGTCAACCCCATCGACGGCTCACGGGCCTAAGGGCCTCCATGGCAGTGCCTCGTGGCCTCCTGCCCTTGCCCCCCTTGCCTCCTTGCAAGAGAGCAAGCGAGGATAAGAGATATGCAGAGCGTGGGTGAGAGCGAGGAGTAAGGGAAGCGCAAAAGAGTTGTCATGTCGCAATCGCCGATAATGCGTTGCACACGATCATTTCATGCCAACGCAACAGAAATGAAACTCAAGTTCATTTAGGATAAACAATTTGTATCAAAACTGGAAAACACATGTGAATGAACGAGTTCAACCCTAGATTTGGGTCCCTAAACGAGGGGTAAGGTGAAAAACATAAATGGGCCTTCGGAGACTCAAAATGTTTAAGTCTCCTTGCTCCGGTTCATTGATGACAATTCCCCCAAAGCCTTGCAAATTGGGTGAACTTTTGACGCAAATTGAGAACGTTATTCTACGAACTCCAACGATGACTTCAATGCAAGAGCTCGAGATTTGACCAGTTATAATGGTTCTCAGAGCTTGATGACCCTTGCGTGTAAGGTTTTGACAAAAACAACAGCTACACTTTATATAAATCATTTCCTAGAATTACAAGCAGTAGCAAAAACACAAGAAGGGACAACCAAACATACACTTCACAAATTATGACGTCCATAAGTGCACTAAAGAGTGGGAAAAAGGCTCTACTTGAGGCTGCCTTTTCCTTCTAGCCTCCCCTCACCTAAGGGGCTACGGGCATCTGTTTGGGTGGGGTGGGGAGTTCCCACCCCAAAAAAGCACAAATTTATCCCCATATCCATGACTCCTTCCTTGATCCACAAATTGGAGCAACTTTCTTTCTCAAGACAAGGGACTCTTACGACGTGAGAGGACATTTAAAAGGAGGGTGTCACTTTGAAGGGTTTTGATTGCAATCGTATGCCATCGGTTTACGGAAGACATCACAACGGGGCACCACAAACACAAAAGACTTAAGAGTAGGCCAAGGAAGATAAGAGAAAAATGGAGGAAATGCAGCTAAGAGAGGGAGTGAAGGAGTTGCTTGGAATTATAAGAACGTCTTTCCCTTTCTTTGTCCTTGTTCCGCGAGCGGCACTCACATTTGATTTTTTCACTTCCTTGTACTATGTTTTTTGTTTTTTCCTAGGCACTAGTCCGTACTTATTTTCTTGAGTCATGGCTTAGGAAGAATAGTTCCAAAAAACCATGCCCTTGCGCCGACGTGACAGTTTAGGAACATAGAAATCAGATTTACAATTTCCTCACTATTCATGAGAGCGAGACGTAAGAGGCAATCCCTCTTGTTGTGGGATGTGTTGTGGGATGACCCTCAAAAGGATCTTCATGTGGACGTTGCATGGGCAACGAGATGGTAAGTGCAACAACATCGAAGACCATCAAGGGCAAGGTTTTGACAGCCTCACCACACGACCTTGGCAGACTCTTAATACTAGAAGCCTTTATCGCGAGCATGTTTGCCATCCCAAATGCAACCGTACCTTCGAATGCAACTGTCACCGACGTCGGCTTCATCGAGACGCATTCAGAGGCTAGGAAAGTCCTTGACGAGCATGTCAACGTGCACGTGAGCAACCTCATGTGACAAGCAATGCGATGGAGGATAATCTCTCGGAGGTAGAACCCTTAAAAGTGCATGACACCAGCCATGGCAAAGGCAAGAGATCGTGACAATTGCCATTTTTGTGCCGCGTACTCAAGCTGATTACTTGAGAAGGGTGAGGCGCTCGTTGCATGGCCTAAAGATGTTGACGATAACGACACTTTTGAGTGTAGCAAGGGCAGTGAATACAGCCATGTGAAACGTTCCTTTGAGAACGAGCTGGACAGCGTCGCTGGAAAGGCTATGGGCTATGACCACCGCAAGCTTGCGGTGTTTGCTACACAGTTAGTGAGCTGTATTATGATCACCACCGATGGTGGAGGTACGACACCACTCGGAGGAGTGGGGGCGGACCCACATTCCTATGATGTGGCCATAATGGGACAGGGCGACGCCCACTCAAGCGTCGTTCCTGATGATAACCTCCTTGATTAGGTGGGGCTACTTAATGGGGTGTACGTGACTTTCCCTCCATCAATGGGTAATGGTCCACAAACAACGCGAGGCCCGAGAGGTTATTGCCGTTGCTATGACAAAATCACTGCTGAAGTTCACGTTGGTGACCTTGTTGGCCCATGTCGCGTTGAGCATCACAGACCTCGACTGTGATCGCTAGCTGGAATGCCTTGCCACCCATAAGGCAATCCGCTAATGGAATGACCTCGATAAGGCATGATTAATCATGGTTTAGGTTAGCATGCGATTACAAGCGTAAAACATCAGAATTACAGATGTCACTTTTGGATGTAGTGATGGCTTGCGTACCTCAACGACTTCAAGAGCGGTCATGAACACGTCTTTCCTCCATAGTGTGGAGATATTTCGCAAGGGCGTGAAGCTGATTGACTAGCTTAACCGCATGGAGCAGGTGTTACGCTTTCACAAGGCTGCACCAAGTTAGTTGGGCGGCCTTGCCAGTTCCTGACATGCAAACAAGCTCTTCAAGTACGTGGTAACAGAATGGAGTGCGCAGTGACCTCACATTAAGTGGAAACCTATTCTGTGGAAGGCCTCTGACACAATCATGTGTAAGAAGTACACCCAGCGTGAGGAGGCAAAACAAGCCTTCCACATGATGAAGGAACTTTGGCAGCTTGGTAACTCACTTAAGACATTTTGAAGCAATTTTACCTCGCTTATGGAGGAAGCTGAAAGCTTGACGAGGAGCAATGGTACCCTCACCTTCAAGTACCCAAAGTTCTTGTTTGTAAAGTACGTACACAATGGTTTTCTTAGCAAGAAGCTGAATTACAAGACCACCATGACCGCATTCGGCCATGGTGAGAAAAAATGGAGGGGGATATGAGACTACATGAGCAAGGTGTATTCCGTGAATTTGAAGCAATACTAAGATGCACGGCCAAAAGTGCTTGCACAACAAGTTTTGATGTTATGGGGGCTTGAGCGACATCAAGGCAGCGTGGTGGGGAGAAGGGCAAGAAACCAACAAACCCTTCACCCAAGAAGACAGATGGGAACAAGCCCGCCAACCACAAGCATGGCAGCGATAATGACGAGGTATAGTTGGCACGCAAGTGTCGTAACACGGCCTTGCGCAAGGGACTATCTACGAATTACATGCAATTTGCACACTTCAAGGCTGAATGCATTGAGGCTGCTATTGGTGGTTGGCGAGATCAAATTTCTGTTTTGTTTTTTCCCTTATCATTGAACTTCATTCTACACTTGCTGATTGACATTTCTCACTACATCTTGCATCAACGGATAAGACGCATGACCGAACTTGCTTAGTGGTGGCAACACCAACCACTAATTAAGAATTTTGTGACACTTTGATTGAAGAAAACACCTTCAAAGTTCAATCACATGTGGAGTACCTTTAGTCAACAATTTCATTCAATTCATGGGACTACATGAGCGAATTCTTCTTCACATGGGACTAGCAGCTAAGACACATCAATGTGGCTAATCCATTAAACCCAATGCATGTGGAGATTAAAGCAACCACCAAGGTTGGTGGGTATTTTATGGCCATTGTAACATCAACAATACAAACACCAGATTCTCGTGAACCTTTACGGCAACCATCACAAGAGATTATCCATTACAACAATTTTGTAAAGTAGAACTGGATGGTACATTGTGTGGATTCTTGGTTTCAAGACTATCAAAATTTGGACGGGTACGAATGGGTGGAGGTGATAGGAATCTCTTAGCTTGAAGAACAAGTTGTTTTGAAAATCTCGAGAGACGTTCGTGCAAAGATCTCTTAGTTCCACGACTGGTGAGTCTCACGTCATGTGGGACCTGAAAAGATCGGACATGAACTTTCAAATCACTATTGGTGTCTAGGATGGAGTGTCGATGTCCCTATGTATTGCATGACTACGACCCATGTTGTCGAAAGAAGGCTAGTAATGTGAAGCATGCTCGACATCTCCATTCCTGGGACTCCATTAGAGTGCGTTTGCATGGAATTCATTTTTGGTCTTCTGGACACAGTCTATGGCCACTATGAAATACTAGTTGTTGTGGATCTTCTTACAAATATGTGTAGTACTGTGGCTTGCCATTGCGCATTATCCCAATCGAGATAAAAAAATTGCTAGTACATACACGCAATAGATGCATGGGTATTTTGGTGATGAGTTGCAAATTTTGATAACGTTTCACCCTTAAAGTAAAGGAAGAACAAAGGAAATGAACTACATTCTAAAACAAATGCTTTGAATATACATGGACCTTGTCATACATGATTGGGACAAATTCCTAAGATTGATAGAGTTGAACAAGTCTACCTAGTTCGTACCGTTTGTGTTGAACAGTGGTTGAAATCTAGTGGTGCCCTCTTCCTTTTTGAGGAGTGGGAGTACAGGAGAATAGGTTTCTTCTGCTAAAGTCTTTGACAAGTGCATAGACTCCTTGTTATAGGAGGCAAAGGGCCACCTTCAAGCTACTCCGTAACGAAAAAGGTATATGCCATGAAAAGTCTGTGTGAGGTCTTGTTTGACATCGGTGACAAACTGTTGCTTTGTAGTTAGAATCTTTGGCTAAAGTGGTCAGGGTTGCAAAACGTTTTGCCGAAGCGGATTGGGTCATTTTCCATCATTGCATGCATCAAGCCAGTGGCATACCGATTGTTGCTTCCTTCGAGTATGAAGATACATGACGTATTTCATGTTAGCTTGTTGGCTACATACACAACAATTGGAACTATTTAGCCACCACTTACATTCTTTGCTGCAAATGGCCAATACTTTGTTTCTTGCCTATATGGGAAACAAGAGCGTACTCTTAGTTCACGGGTTGTTAGGGAATACCTCGTTCATTGGGACGGGTGTGGACCTGAACATAACTCATGGGAAAGAATCTTGCTTGCCAACATGGGTGGTTAACAAGTATGGGTGCAAGATGGTAGCTCATACGAATTGATGTGTGTCAGGTGGCACCACCTAAACATGGAAAAGTGAACAACATTTCAACTATGCGGCATTCATGGACTTTAAGTTTAGAAGGTTGGGATCGCCCAGCATGGTCACACGCACGCTGCGGCGTAAAGGGGTGAGGTCGCTAGTTGTGCTGACGAACAACTTGTAGCTTAGGTCCAAGTGCTATATACGTGTTCATGTTTAGGTAGTGATTGAAAATGTTGATTTTTCTTCCAAAAAGTTGATGACTCACTAATTCAATATCCTCCTTGTTGTTCATGAACCAAGATGGTTTATAATGAGTGGAGAGGAACTTAACGGGAGGGCCGGTCTGGCCCTCCCTCCTCGTTACAGCAAAGGGTGGTTGCGCACCACCCCTCTTGTCATCTAGGGCTAGCAAACGGTGAGCACTTCGTTGGCCGTAGGCCACTTGGCTCCTGGTCAACTGGACGGCTGGCGACTGGCCTACTGACCGACCGACCACCAGTCGCCATGTCGCCAGTTGATGATTGCGGCCTCAACGTGATCGTTGATCAAGGGGCTAGGAGGGCCTTGAGGGCTAGGCTTCATGGCTTTGTGCCCTTGTTTTCCTCGCGTCCTCCTTGCAAGCGAGAAAAAGAGGACGAGGGATAGGGGGAGCGAGGGTGAGAGCAAGGAGCGAAGGAAGCGTAGGAGAGGAATCGGTGCGAAATTGTTGATTATGCCTTGCACGTGATGGTTTTGTGTCGACACGTAAAAAACCGAATGCAAGTTTGTTGAGGACAAATTGAGTTCCAAAACTGGAAAACTCGTGTGAATGGAGGAGTTTGAGGAAAAAACCCTCGGTTTGGGTCCCAAAACTAGGGGTAAGGTGTAAGAAGGAAATGGGTCTCTTGAGAATCAAAATATTTGAGTCTGCTAGCTTTGGGTTGTTGATGAAGACTACCCCTCAGTCTTACAAAGGGGGTAAGCCCCTGACACAAACTGAGGATGCCATTCTATGAACTCCGACGACGACTTCTGTGGAAGAGCTGGAGACTCGACCCGTTTTATTTACATAATTATAAAGTATTCAATTAAAATCTTGTTGAATAATAGTGAAATAAGTTTCCTTTACTTAGGAGTTATTTTGGTGCAATTTATTTTTTTGCCCATGTTGAGAAAATTCGGCAGTTACAAATTTGAAGAGTGAAACTATCTTTCTTCATAAGAGAATCATTTAGTAATTATTGTAATAGTTCTAAGATGATATTTAATGTTGGTAGAAACGTTTCATCATTTCATCTTAGAAGGGGGTTGAAAAGATTTTCTAATTGAATGTTCTGGCTAAAAACTCATATCATGAGGTAGACTAGTACGGGAGTTGATTGACTAGGGATTGTTGTTCGTAGTAAAATTTGGAGCCATCTTGTTAGAATGCATGAAAATTTAATACTTCTTTGCCTTCATACAATATAGAAAAACTAGGTAATTGTTGCATGACTGACCAAATCTTTGTTACGAGCTTTTGGTTGGGTATGGTCAAAGTATGAAGTGAAAGAATTTGAGAGTATGAAGTTATGTGTTTTATTTGGCACATTCCATCAGACCCTTTGAGGAAGGCACTCCCAATACATTGCTTTGTTTTGGAGTTTTTGTGTTGTGTTGATTTTTAAATTAACATGTTTTCTCCTCTTTGCAATGCAACCTATTTTTATCTTTTGAATGCTTTGGTTGTGTTGAATTTTGCAATCGCCATGGCGAAAACGAGCAAACTGAAACTTCGTGGTATAATGTGAATTGAAATGATGATGTGGTATTCGATTGGAAATCGCTGTCAGATTCAAACTTGAAAGACAAAACGCTCTGCCTGCGCATACGATGGTTCATTTGTGATGTGTCCCTTGTTTTGCTAAACGATCCTTCAACAAATTTGTTGCAGGATCGTTTAGCCATTTTCTTGTTGAAGTTGAGGCATGCCGCGCATCGTTGGTGAAAACCACTGGCCGGCAGTT
>SZWC01015602.1:47450-58166 GCA_023375785.1 Penium margaritaceum | reverse complement strand
TTGGCGTCGTGTCTCAGTCTTTGGCGTCGTGTCTCAGTCTCTGGCGTCGTGTCTCAGTCATTGTCGTTGTGTCTCAGTCATTGGCGTCATGTCTCAGTCTTTGGCGTCGTGTCAGTCATTGGCATCGTGTCTCAGTCTTTGGCGTTGTGTCTCAGTCTTTGGCCTCCTGTCTCAGTCATTGGCGTCGTGTCTCAGTCATTGGCGTTTTGTCTCAGCCATTGGCGTCGTGTCTCAGTTTTTGACATCGTGTCTCAGTTTGGCGTAGTGTCTCAGTCTTTGGCGTCGTGTCTCAGTCTTTGGCGTCGTGTCTCAGTCTTTGGCGTCGTGTCTCAGTCATTGTCGTTGTGTCTCAGTCATTGGCGTCGTGTCTCAGTCTTTGGCGTCGTGTCAGTCATTGGCGTCGTGTCTCAGTCTTTGGCGTCGTGTCTCAGTCTTTGGCGTCGTGTCTCAGTCATTGTCGTCGTGTCTCAGTCTTTGGCGTCGTGTCAGTCATTGGCGTCGTGTCTCAGTCTTTGGCGTCGTGTCTCAGTCTTTGGCGTCGTGTCTCAGTCATTGTCGTCGTGTCTCAGTCATTGGCGTCGTGTCTCAGTCTTTGGCGTCGTGTCTCAGTCATTGGCGTCGTGTCTCAGTCTTTGGCGTCGTGTCTCAGTCTTTGGTGTCGTGTCTCAGTCTTTGCCGTCGTGTCTCAGTCATTGGCGTCAGTTATAGTTGCACAAATGAGTATCAGTACTCGCGTTGTACTTGCGTGTACTCCGGCATGCGAGTACGTGGGCTCTGCAAGCGGCGGGTATTCGTCGGCTGACGAGTACCACGCGTGGTTCTCGCTATTGGCGAGTACCACGCGGCTTCATTTCGCCGGGGGTTTCCGGGCGTTCTCGCAGAGGGCGAGCACCCGGCGAACCCCCGGCGATGCAAGCATGCGGACTTCGCGCTGGTGACGACGGCTTCGTCAACTGGCCTCGACCCACCCGAACAACGCAGTGATCTGCCTTGTAAAGGTCCCGTCTTTAGTCCTGCCAGAGAGAGAGAATTTGAAACTGTAGTATTCTGTGCCCTGTTTACGAGTGAAGCTGTTGCACGACGAGCGAAATGTCTACGCAAGATGCGACGAGAGAAAGCTCCGGTGCCTGCCGGATGCCACACCCCACGTCGAAGACAGTTTTCCGCCGCGAGAACTGTGGGCTAGTACTTGTGGTGCTACTTGCGAGTACCACCGCGAGTACTCGACCAGGTACTCGTGCATGCGAGTGCGAACGGCTCCAAAAACTTGTGCATGCGAGTACGAGGCAAATACTCGCGCGAGTACTCGCTTGTGCAGCTGTAGTTGTGATGTGATGTGATGTGATGTGATGTGATGTGATGTGACGTGACGTGATGTGATGTGATGTGATGTGATGTGATGTGATGTGATGTGATGTGATGTGATGTGATGTGATGTGATGTGATGTGATGTGATGTGATGTGATGTGATGTGATGTGATGTGATGTGGTGTGATGTGATGTGATATGTGATGCAATGCGATGCGATGCAATGCGAATAGATGCAATGCGATGCGATGGGATGCGATGCGATGTGATATGTGATGTGATGTGCTGCGATGCAATGCACTGCAACGCGATGTGATGCATTGCTGCGTTACCCTTCACCCTATTGATGCTCTATTGAACAACATGTTGAAGCACCTGGAGCTGTCCCGAGCATGCGTGGTGGCGAAGTAATCCAAGTAATGCAGATGCGTTGCGTACAACATAGACAGTGACAGTGGAGTGTGGCGTGGTGCAATGTGATGGTGCAGGTGGCGCATGTGGAGTTGTCAACGGCAAACGTGGTGAACCTGAGTGTGGCTGTGTGGCGGACGTGGACAGCATCAGCATCAGCATCATCATCATCAAGTTCTGCAATCGCAAAACGTGAGGACTAGAGTGATCTCAAGCACTTGTTGCCTTGTTGTCGCGATGGTGTGGTGGTAGGGGGGTGCGGGGACGAGGAGGAAGTGGGGGAGGGGAGGGTCTGCCAGTCTTTCATACATCCATTGTCAACTGAAGCAGCGAGGACAAGGAGAGTGCAGCGGACGACTGTAGGGCAGTACGCGTCGACTTTGCTTTGTCCTATGTGATGAAGGAAAGCCTTCGTTGTGTCGCCACCACCCATCTCTCTCGCGAGCAGAGAGGGAGCTGTTCACGCTCTGCGGGCGCGCATTGCAAGCCGCAGGCACCACAGGCGCAGGGACGGGCATGGAAAGTGCAGGCATACAAGGAGCAGGGACAGGCGCAACAGGCAAAGGCATCAGCAGGCAAAGGTATCTCAGGCACAGCAGGCAAAGGCATCAGCAGGCAAAGGTATCTCAGGCACAGCAGGCAAAGGCATCAGCAGGCAAAGGTATCTCAGGCACAGCAGGCAAAGGCATCAGCAGGCAAAGGTATCTCAGGCACAGCAGACAAAGGCATCAGCAGGCAAAGGTATCTCAGGCACAGCAGGCAAAGGCACTCAGCAAAGGCACTCAGCAAAGGCACTCAGCCTGTTCACGCTCTGCGGGCGTGAACGGGTCTCCCTCTATTTTTTTTGCCTGGATGACCCACTCTAACTGAGGGTCCCCCCCCCCCCCCCCCCCCCCCCCCCCCCCCCCCCCCCCCCCCTGCTTGCCGCAATGACGGTGCATAACAGTCGGGATGCACCATCATCACAGGAGCGAATCATTCAGCCCGAATGATTCGGCCCCGGCATTTATCAACCTAGTCAGGACTATACAGCGGCAATGTGTGGCGGTACAACGATTCACTCACACTCTGCCTCAGTGCAATGCGAGGCGCAGGCACTGCAGGCGCAGGCACAGCATACGCGAGCAGGCGCAGGCACAGAAGGTGCAGGCGCAGGTGCAGGCATGGCAGGCGCAGGGGCAGGCGCAAGCACGACAGGCATAGGAACAGGAACAGGCATGACAGGCACAGGTGCAGTTGTGGACATGGCAGGGGCAGCCGCAGGGTCAGGCATGGTAGGCGCAGCCACGGCAGGCGTGGCCATGGCAGGCGCAGGTGCAGGCGCAGGCGCAGGTGCAGGCGCAGGTGCAGGCACAGGCACAGGCATAAAAAATAGGCAAAGGTGCAGGCGCATGCGCAGGCACACGTACATGCGCAGGCACAGGCACGGCAGGTGCAAGCATAGGCAAAGCAGGTGCAGTCGCAGATGCAGGCATGGCAGGCGCAGGGGCAGGCGTAGGCATGGCAGCACAGGCGAAGGGGCAGGGACAGCGGTCACATGGATGGGCACAGGCATGGAGGGTGCAGGTGCAGGTAGGCATCGGCGCAGGCATCGGCACGGTAGGCGCAGGCCCAGGCACGGCAGGCTTAGGGGTGCAGGAATAGCAGGTGAAGGTGCTGGGCATGGCTTGTGCAGGCACAGGCGCAGACTCAGGCAGGGCAGGCAGGCTCATGCGCAGGCAAGGCAGGCGAAGGTGCAGGCTGCAGGCACGACAGCGTGGGAACGACAGGTTTAGGCATGGCAGGCGCCAGTGCACGCCCAGGCACAGCAGGCGTTGTCACAAGCACGGCAGGCACAGGCAAGGCAGGCACAGGCATGGCAGGTGCAGATGAAGGCGTATGCACGGCAGGCGCAGGCCCATCAGGCACCGGCGGCATGCACAGGCTCAGGCACAGGGGCGGAAGGCACAGGTGCAGGTGCAGGCACGACGACAGGCGCACAGCAGGTATGGCAGGCGAAGAGGTAGGCATAGGAATGGCAGTCACAGGGGCAGGTACAGCCACGTCAGGCGCCAGTGAAGGCGCAGGTGCAGGTGTAGATGCAGGTACCGGTATGACAGGAGCAGGTATGGCAGGGGCATGCATGGCAGTCGCATGCGCAGGCGCAGGCACTGGAGGCGTAGGGGCAGGCGCAGGCATGGCAGGCGCATGCACAGACACGACAAACACAGAGCAGTCGCATGAGCAGGCGCAAGTGCGACAGGCGCAGTGCAGGAGTAGTCATGGCAGGCACAGGCGCAGACGCAGGGACAGTAAGCGCAGGCGCAGGCGCAGGCATGGAAAGCCCAGGTGTAGGCCCAGAAATGGCATGCTCAAGCACAGGTGTAGGCATGTCAGGCGTCGGCGCAGGCACAAGCTTGGTAACCGCAGCTGTGAAATCAAGCACGGAACTCCCCACTCCCAATCCCTAACAACCAACCACCAATTCCTCTTCATGCTCGAGTCCCAACTCCCAACTCTTAGCCCCCAACTCAAAAGTTTCCAGAGCTTGCCTCTCACCCCCAAGTCTCAGTCCTTACTCCCTCCCAGCTCCCAGCTCCTTCTGTTCAAATCCCAACACCGTGTTCCGCATTTCCAGCTCCGAACTCCTACTCTAAACCCACAACTGCCCTAGTTTTCAGCTCCCACATCCCCACTCCGTCCTCCCTGCCACCAACTCTCAGCTCGCAGGTCCCCATGGGTGGCCATGTGTCGTAAGCACTCATCGCTCATGGAGTTTGGGACAGATGGCGTCCTGAGTGGGGATGGTGGGTAAGCTGTGTGTACCAGTTGACACGATGTCTTCCTCTGCATACACCGTGCGTTGCAGATCACCACAGTGGATGCCCAAGGGTGCCAGGTGGCGGAGGTGCCAAAAGTGACACAAAGTATCACTTTTGGCATGCTATCGGCATGAACGCCAGGCTCACCTTCTGCATTGAGGCGTCGGAGAAGTTTGGGGTGCTCTCGGCAGACTGCTGGTGGCTTATGTGTTTGCGCACGAACAAGTCGCCTCAAAAAGGATTGAAGACGGGCATAGCGACGAGTTGCAGTTGACCAAGAGGTTGACCACTTGGGCAGTTCACCTCCTTGTACAATGTATATTCCTCCACACAGGATGCTTACAGGTGTTGGGTGGCACCCTTCATAGTCTTTGTTGAACCTGCGAGGAGGTTTGGGCTGGACAACTGAGGCCCATCTGGATATGCTTTTCTTTTGTACCTTGTGGTTGCGTCGGTCCAAGACAGCATTCCGAACTGTGTGACAAACACTACATTTTGGTCCAAAACTGTTCATGTTGGATGGAAAACCACAACGGCAGAACGACCATTTAAAAAACTACAATTGTGATAAATTACAACATCCTTTGCACGGGGGGTGAAGTGATGAAGTCTCTGAGGTTCCAATCCTCAGCAGGCCTGCCCCAATCTACAGGAGGCTTGGGGACTTCTTGGCTGTTGGCCTTACCCACTAGATTGAATGAGAAAAGGAAGCTTGGGTCGAAACATGTTGCGGTTGACCCATGGTGGCTGAATGCTCCCCATCCACCTCTGTGGCAAGTGGTTCTCTATGACTGCTGGCTTGTCACTAGACTGTACCTAAAGAAAGAAGTTTTTAAGAAACTGCTAGGAAGCTTCCTAGCCTTGCTGCTGCTGACGTGGCGACACTGTCCAGTCAGCTGATGCACTAGCAAGCAGGCAGGTGCAAGAAACAGCAAGGATCAGGCTAGGGAGACGCGCAAAGTCTCATAAGCTTCAATAGCTTAGTAAATGCAGAGAGAGATGACAAATGACAGGTCCAGGGCATAAGTACCTGCCGCGGCGCACAGCGGGTGTCGCACGCGGCAGCCCAAGAACTGTCCTAAAACCGGCCCAAAACCACTGTTTTGGCCATAACTCTACGCACACATGTCAGAATCCTGCGCCGTCTGAACCTAGACGTGCAGAATCCAAAGACGCACGCAACGACTGGTCACATGCATGCATCCATCGACTGACAGCGAGTATATAATGCAAAAACATGCAAATGGGTCTCATGCCCAGTCCGCCGAAAGGCGCCTGCAAGACGTAGAAGGCACAGCAAGGAGTCCCGGTGACATCTGGGGCTCTGGAACAGTAGTCGGTCAGCTCCAGACGGGTAGGCCGCCGCCTGTCGTCGCGCCGGTGTCACCAGGGCCGCCTGCCTCAGGGATCTGCACGAGTATGGACACGGCCGAGTGGTCACAGTAAACTGTACAGAAACGGCACAAATCACAACACTCCCCCATGACCCGGTGGTACGCATGTCCATACGCGTGCAGCACTGGTACATCCACATAGTGAGTGACACAGACAGATGAGACAGCAACGTACATCCCACACTCAACCACTGTCACGCACGGGGCGAAGCCCAACAGAACGAATGGCCACCAGGAACTTTCCGCGTGCAAGTGCCTGCGTCAAGAAATCAGCTCGCTGCAAGTCAGTGCCAACCCACATGATGGAGATCACGCGTCGCTCCACCAGATCGCGAACGAAATGATGCTCAACCGCAATGTGCTTTGTGCGAGCATGAAAAACACCAGAGTTCTCCGCAATGGCGAGAGCACTCTGGTTGTCGCAACGCAGCACAATGGCGGGTACTGACTGCCCTAGCTCAAGAAACAGGCGCTGCAGCCAAACTGCCTCAGCAGCCCCTGCCCCCAAAGCCACATACTCTGCCTCCGACGAGCTACGTGCGATGCAGCCCTACTTCCCGCTTCGCCAAGACAAAGCGGTACCACCGAGCAGGAACCCGTAGCCAGTGCGACTGCGCCCGTCGGGACTCCAAGCCCAGTCGCTGTCAGTGTAGCCGTCAAGGACCACCGAACACTGCCGACGAAAGCAGAGTCCGAGATACGGTGTGGAAACCACGTACCGTACCACTCGCACAGCCGCGTGAAGGGCTCTCGCACGTGGAGCCTGCGAGAACTGAGCGAGGAGGGTGACGGCGAACGCGATGTCGGGACGCGTGGTCGTGGCCAGGTACATCAGAGATCCGATCAGACGGAGGTACAAGGTCACGTCCACTGTCTCCCCCAGCTGTGTAGGGTCATCCACCTTCAGGGCATCCTGCCCATCAGGTGTAATGGGTGTGGAAGCAGTGGGCACTGCACCGAGGAGATCGCTAAAGCGCTCCCCCACGACTCGTGCATATCGGGCCTGATGCAGCGGCAGTGTCCGATGTCTGCGATCACGTACAATCTCCATGCCGAGAAACACCGATGCAGGACCGAGGTCCTTCATCCTGTAGGCGGTCTGCAGGACAGCCTTGGCCTCCTTCACGGCCTCCAGAGATGGAGACGCAATCAGAAGGTCATCAACATAGACCAGGATGGCGGTGAGACGCTCGGGTGTCGGCAGGATGAACAGCGAGGGGTCAGCCTCGCTCTGTACGTATCCTGCACGAGTCAAGGTGCCTGTGATCTCCCGGTTCCAACACCGTGGAGACTGCTTGAGGCCGTACAAGGACTTGCACAAGCGCCAGACCTTGTCACCGTCCTCAAAGCCTGGTGGCTGAGCCACGTAGATCTCCTCGTCCAGAGAGCCATGGAGGAGCGCGTTGTTCACATCCATCTGGTGTAGTTCCCAGTCATGCTGAGCCACTACACCGAACAGAGCTCGAGCTGAGGTCATACGGCCGACAGGGGCAAAGGTGTCAGTGTAGTCAACTCCCTCAATCTGAGAGAACCCCTTGACGACCAAGCGGGCCTTGTAGCGTTCCAGTGAGCCATCAGGCTTCACTTTCTTGCGAAAGACCCACTTGACCTGAATCGCCTTCCTCCCGGGGGGAAGGTCGACCAGCTCATAGACTCCGTGCTCTCGGATAGCGCGAAGCTCATCCTCGCAAGCAGCTCGCCAGGCATCAGAATCCTGCGATGAGAGAGCCTCTCTCAATGTGCCTGGATCAGGGGCCAGAGAGGGGGAACTCTGCGTGGCAAGTGCGGACGCCACCGTGTCAGGCCTGACAGTCACGAGGTCAGCTGCTGCGTCACAGGCGATATGGAACTCGCGAGTGACCAGATCGTGCCCGATGGGGCACGCTGGGTGTACCTCTGTAGACTCAGTGCGGGCACTCAGGCCTAGGGCCTTTGTGCCAGGATCACCGCTCGCGATGCTGCGAGTGGGGCGCCTGGGTCCCGGACCCGACGCCCGCTGAGCTCCGGAATCCAGTGGTCGAAGGCGACCACCAGGCTCACGAGAGTAACCGGAGGTCGGGGGACGCGCAGCAGGCGAAGGAACGGGCACGTCCACAGGGTCAGGGACAACCGCAGCAGGTGTGGACTGTGACGAGGCGGCCGGGGAAGCCGTGCGAGGAGACGCGCGTGTGGGGAACCCAGAGCTGGGCATGCCAGCGGGCAAAGCCGGACCGGACACTGAAGGGGTGTCAGGCGAAGCAGGGACAGGTGTGGGCTGGACTGGGTCAGACACCTGCGCGGGTGTGCTGGCAGGGACGGGCGTGGGCTGGACTGAGCCAGACGCCTGAACAGGGGTGCTAGCAGGGACAGGCGAGGATGCAGGAGGAGGCGTGAGGGCTGTGCTGCCTGTAGGGTGTGAAGTGGGCAGCACAGGCGATCTCTCTGGGCCAATGGCAACAATAGCCGGATCGTCAAGTGCTGGAGCCCGAGCGGGGGCTCGAGCGGACCCCTCAGCCTGGCGACCAGTGGTCGACGGCGAACTCTCCCCCATCCGCTGAGAACCCTCACAGGAAGGGACGTGGGCAGCAGAGAGAGCTGTGATGGAAGTCAGATCACGGTAAGTGAGTGACTCAAAAAACAGCGCGTCCCGAGACTCTATGACGCGACGGCGAGTGGGATCCCAGAAACGCCAGGCCTTCGACCGCGGGGAGATGCCGATGAAGGCACACAAACGACCCCGAGGGGAGACCTTGGACCCCTGCTGGTCCTCGGTGTACCACACGGAGGCCAGGGAACCCCAGACGCGAGCGAGGCGCAGATCAGCACGGTGGCCAAACCAGAGCTCGTACGGTGTAATATGGTCCGGAAGCGGACCATGCGGGAGGCGGTTCCAGACCCAGGTCATGTAGGAGAAACCCTCGAAGGCGAAGGACTCCGGGAGACCGCACTCAGACGGCATGGCGCGGACCGCATCCTCCATGGTGCGGTTCCAGCGCTCAGAGACACCGTTCTGCTGTGGGGTGGCAGGAGCAGAGACCTGGTGAAAAATGCCGTGCTCAGCAAAGTAGGCGTCCATCTCGCCGAGGAACTCGCCACCGCGATCAGAGCGGAACGTGTGTAGCGTGTGGCGAGACTGACGCTCAGCCATCACGAGCCAGAGCCGAACCGCAAGTGCGGCGTCGATCTTCTGACGGAGACTTTGTTCCCACCGCATCCGGGTGAAGTCATCAGTCAGTGTCAGAACGTAGCGGCCCCTCTCGGACACGAACTCGACCGGGAGAGGACCAAGCAGGTCCGAGTGGACCAGCTCGAGGGGCCGCAGTGCTCGTGAACGCGAATCAGGGTAAGTGCACCGGTGCATCTTACCCTGAGCGCAAAAAAGGCAGTCGGTCTTGGGTGGCTTCTCGAAAGAAGCCAGATCAAGACCAAGTGCGGGCTGTGTCCGGATGAGCTTCGACACAGTGTCGGAGCCCACGTGACACAGACGTCGGTGCAACAATCTCTGGTGGTCTGGGATAGAACACCAGTGACAAAAACGCGACCAGAGGACGTAGAGGAGCGAGGGGAGGACGGCCGGGCAATGCGGTACAGGTCATCAACAACTGAAGCGCGCAGGACGATGCTACGGGTGTCAGAAGCAGTCGCAGTCGCCGAATCAGCGGTGTGCTCAACAGAGAGACCCATCAGTGTGCAGGCACGCACAGACAGCAGGCTGAGCTCAAGATCAGGTATAAAGAGCACGTCAGAGAGATACAAGGGGCCAGACGGACCATCGAAACATACAACCCCAACACTGTGGACTGGTAAGGACTGACCAGAGCCTGTGCGAACAGAACGGACAGTCGTGACGGGACCAAGGACCACAAAGTCACTGCGACGACACGTCATGTGGTGAGTGGCACCGGAGTCGATGATCCAAGTGCCACTGGGGTCACGACCGGTGGACGTCACTGTACAACGGGCAATGGAACACTCGGCATCAGAGGGACACTGAGCCGTCTGTGGGACAGAACGACGGACATCACGAAGGTGAGCCTCACGGATCCAGTCTGTGCAGTCAGGTCCATCATCATCACATGCGGACAGTGCTCCCCCACGCGTATCATCACGAGTCACGAAGGCGGACGAACAAGCAGTCTGTGACCCACTCGACGATGACAACACACTCGCACCTCCCTGTGAGCGAAGCGCCAGAAGGTGACATAGCTCGGCGATGGTGCGGTCACGGGGGTCTGGATCACTGCTGCTCGCTGGTGACGACTCAGGAACAGCTGCAGTCGTAGTCGTCGCGCGTCCCGAGGAGTGTGCGGACGACGCGCCAGACACAGTACGAGCAGCATGGGCCGCCTGAAGCCCACGAGTGATGCGCCCCCAGTCAAGCGGCTGCTGGCACTCGGTGTAGCGATGGGCACCTCCACAGTTGTAGCAGTGGACGGAACGCCCACTGCTACCACTGGATGACGGCTGCTGCTGGCCCGATCCGCGCTTCCTGTTCTTCTTCTTCCCCTGGGCGGCAGCTGCAACGCCCTGCGTGGGTGTAGACGGGGTCGAAGAGGAGGAGGAAGATGCGGTCGTGGTGGAGGTGGATGAGGGTGACTGCAGGATGGAGGATGGTGGTGAGGCGACGACTGCTGCAGCGAGAGACGCCTCCTGGTGCGCTACTGCGGCCTCGCGGGTCGACGTCACCTGGAGGAAAAGCTGATGCGCCCAAGGGAGCAGCTGCATGGAGGCCGAAAAGGGCTCGAGAACGGCGTCGCTGTACCGGTCGAAGATGTCGGTGTACTCCAGGCGAACTCCGAGCATGATCGCCCGGAGTGCCCACA